>JAQGAE010000747.1:0-30417 GCA_034696685.1 Julus scandinavius | reverse complement strand
GGCAGCACGAGAATTCAAATTAACGGACATTTTTCAAACTTGTTTATTAATTTAAAAAAAATCTACCCGCTCAAAGTAAAAAACGAAAAAGTGATACCATTGCTGATTTATCAAGCTATTTTAAAACAATTTTTATTTTTATTTAATCTCTTTTGGTTTGGCTGGAATTGTGTTTTAAAATTTCACCCATTGAAGGTTGTGATTCACCGTAACATAAGCATCTCCTCAATGCTCTGCTGCTAGGCGGGAAAGGCCATCATCAGGTGTGTTTTTGCTACCTATTTGGCCTAGCTCTCGACAGCTGCTCTCAAAATTCGAACATGGTTCGTATTTTGCGAGCTGCTATCAGAGATGCCAGGCCTCACGTGTCCACTAGCGATAAAATTCGATAAAGACAGCTCTCGAACAGTAGCACGCGCATTTGTGCACGTGCTACATTGAGAACTGCTATAGAGAGCATCTCGAGAGTTTCTCTCACGTAGAAACGCTACTTTAAAACTAGCTTTGAAGGACTTTTTATTATTTTTAACAACAATTTACTTACAAAGACACCAAGTTTTCATAGACCCTGATACTCTGATGAACTCAGCATTTGGTCATATACGTACATATAGAAATTACTATGAGTGAAATATTTATGACCAGTACTGTATAATAAATCCTATAACTAGTTAATCCTATAGTACAAGGTGTTCCTCAAAATCGGAATCTAATCGGAAAAACACTCTAGATCGGAAAATTCTCTAGAAACATTCAGATTTTTTGGAAAAAAAATATTGTGCTAATTGGCCCTGAAAGTGGTCCTTGAAAATGTAAGACACAAGTTTTGAAATTCTTGAAATATGAATTTTTTCCACGAAATCTACTGGACATCCTATACATGTACAAAGAAAGTTTTGTGTAGTTTGGTCAATGATAAAAAAACAAATAGTTATTTATCCAAATCAGTCACCATCTTAGTGATGTCATTACAAAGATCACAACAATTTTACTGAGGTAAATTATCGTTATTAACCTAGTATTGTCGCATATTTTTGCTAAACAAACAAATACAGGATATTTGGTACAGACGTAGCAATCTTAAAACCTTCAAGTTTTTTGAGAATTTTCAATAACCTTAACTGATGTTCTAGCCAATCATTGTCTGAGGTCTTCCCAAGGAACACATCATCTGATATAATTTTATTTGCTCAGTCGTGGCTGAATATTTTTCCAAACCACATACAACACAGACAAACAAACATATGGTAACACCGTATTATTAAACTTTCGAGCAAACTCCACAAAAGGGTTAACTCAAGTTCAAAACATTGGCTATTTTTCATGGAAACGATCAAGCAAATGGCAATAGCCAAGAACCCACGTGAACAAGTTTCTCCAATCAGTTTGGATCTGACAATGGGACAATGTTCTGTTGCAATGCACAGGTGGCGTGGACGTGGTTGTTTACAATACAAAAAAAACCATGGAAATAACCCCACGTCGCAAAATAAAGTATATGGCATCATGATTTGTATTGATCATAAATCGGTCAGGTTTCAAGGACACATTGATGAAAACCGCAAGTGGCCGGATTATGCTGAATCTGAAAATGTGAACTGGCCATCTTGCAAAGCCTTGCAAGAGTGTGTGATTGCCTAAATGACTGCTAGAGCAGGTTTTCTTGTTGAAATACCCGGTTACTCGGGTAAAAGTCGAGGATTATTCTTTAATTCGTGTTAAACACAAGTTATTACAGGAATTTAAGGTCCGTGTCAAGCAAATTCAGTTTATCGAAAAAATTCGATAAAAAGCCAAAAGGTTGAGGGTATTTTAAAATGTAAGGGATTTGTCTTGAAATCGTTGAAATATGCTTCGATTTGGTTAACAAATTTATTGAATGCATGAGCACATATGAAAAACAATTAAGCATTTGATAAAAAAAATGCTTCGGACAAAAGTTATTTGCTTTGAATGGGAAATAATGGTATTCTCTTTCTACTTCGACAGCAAACAACGTTTGTCTGAATGATTTTTTACATATTTAGATATGTGACAGATATGATGAAGAAAGTGTAACCAAGAGGCTATGTCACTTTAAATGCCTCACCCTGTACACATGTAATACATCAGACTTTACAAAAACACGAAACTGTGACTTAAAAACTCATTCCTAAAAAATATTTAATTTAACTAAGTAACATATAGTCAGCAAATAATGCCATATGGTAGGGGGTCGTACCCAATCATTTCAGGCTAATGCTCCTACGTCAGTAGCGACTTAGACATCATTGTTAAATTGAATTTTTACTAAATCTGGACTTTCGTCAGGAAGGCCATCCCATCGTCTAATCGCATTCAAAAAGGACCAATAGAAAGCATGCGTCTTGACACAAAGCTTGGTCAAAGGGTTTGAGTGAATAAGTCTACTCCTATAGTGGTCGTTAAGCGTTAAAATATGAGAAACAAGATGTGAATTACAAGAACCTGAACTGGACCTTACTGGACCTCAACGTGTTCCACTTTAGAGAGTGGAGCATTTATGTCACACTCACGGAATGTTGGTAATCGCCCTTAACAAATCTGGCTGCCCTATGATGGACCATTTCTATATCCTGAAAATGAATCATCCTGTGAGGGTTCCAAATAGGAGCGAATATTACAACATAGGGCGAAATACTAATGATAAATCCATCTACCCAATGATTAGTTAGTTATTTAAAACCTTGTGTATAGAAAAACGATACAACGAATAACACCACTACAAAAACCATTGACGAAAATATCGTCATTCAGTAAGTCATTAAGGAAAATTTCAAACTTAATCATTAAAGGACAGACTATAACTACAGTAAATCTAAATTGGTAAAGTTGCATAATAATTTACGAGTAGACCTTCCTATCTTGTTTACACATGCTGTAAATAATCATTGCAATTAGTCTATGACGACTGGTGTCAACTAAAATAATTGTCTGTTAGTCGACTTTATTTAATGAAGCACCAAGGCCAATTTCAGTTATTAAGAGGGCTTGGATAATGCCAAAATGAGGGCAGTAAAACGGGAATATATCGCAAATAGTATTTTTGTAAACATCTTAGCGAATATAACACGTTACAAAACTACAGCTGGGGAATAATGTTTTCAAATGGCTTTTATTTGTATTCGAAATAAATCGTTAAATGATACTATAGATATAAATGTGAAACGTAATAAAAATTTGTATTCGAAATACATGGTGTCTAAAATTTATTTTTGCACGTTTCATCCAATAAAGAAAATCAACTACACTGCAGTTTTACACTTGTTAAATTGTACTGATCGGGTACGTAGTTGCAATGAAGGTTTAGAATGCTAATATTTTATTATTATCATAACATTTCATGATTCATGTTTATATACAGTTTCCAAACTGGAATGCACAACCAAACCTTATTCCATAGAGACAAAGGAGAAATTTCCATTGCTTTATATAATCGTGTTACGATATAACACAAAGTAGTGACATTTTGGGAGAAATTTCAATGAAGTACAGAACGAAACTCCTGAAAAAATTATCATTATCAGTTTCAACACAATATATACAAGTATGTATCTCAATCATTTTCAGCACGCCATCACCTAAACTTCCACGTCACACCGATTGAAAAATACTGGACTGTAAAGATTAATTTCGGACACACTGTACTTTTAATATGTTGATTCATATTTACTAACCCAGTCACGATTAATGCAGTCATACAGCAAATACATGCAGTGGTAGAAGTTTTCTAATGCATTCTACGAATACAATCACTTGTCAAAACAGGTGTATCCGCTTCGTTATGGCGTTCCAGCCCGTTCCTATAAAGTTATTACCAGCAATGCAAAACAATTATAAACGCATTTTTTTTAGATATGTTTATCTTATTACCCATGTATAACCGAACTGTAATGTTTAGTACAGACCAGAGGAAACACAAAACAGAATAAGGGGTTTCGAAAACATGTTTACGATATAAGTTTGCTCATCGTATAGTCTTTGGTAGGAGCGCTATTAACAGCAAATTTACAAAATTTAAAAAATATTTTTTTCGGTGCATTCACTATGTTTTTGCAGGTTCGCTAAGTTTAAAATCTGCGTTTCGTGTTTCCTTTGGTGGATACCCACCTCAAAGGTTTCGGCGAATATTTTGCCAAAAAAGAGTGTTTCCAAGAGAACATTTTGGTGCTCGCTCAAGATTCAGTCCAGATCAAAAGAAAAAAATGTTTGTTGTTCATGGCGCATCTACCAAGGTCTGTATACCATGACGCAGTGCATTGACCCGTGCTTTCTAGAGAAGAGGCCAGTTTTTGACCATAGTATACATGCCTTGGTAGGAGCGCCATCAACAACAAACATTACCTCCGTTTCGAAATACTTTTTTGATGTGGACACTACATTTGGACAAACCTGTTCATGAAACCACGTTTTGACAAATTGGTTTGCAGGAAACCCTGTTTCTGTTTCGTGTTTGTTCTGGTCTGTACAAGGCATTAGGGAGCTAAAATGGTTGCATAATTTACAATTCCATCGTTATATGAACTTGAAAAAATCCAAAGCTGCTTTTGTTAACAAAAATGGATTGTTTTTAAAGTCTGTCAAAACTATCAGTTCACTGTCAGAATATTATATGCAAGAAGCAATGGCAAATTGTACAAAAATACGTATATATTTTGCATTGGCGATCCAAACTTTAGGACAGTCTAAATGCCTATTGTTTTTTTTTTTTTTTTTTTTTTTTGGTGAACCCAAGTAGTTTACAAGTCTGGAGTCCATATCAAAGCTACGAGTTGACTTCTAGGTCACGTATAGAGGGTGTCGTGACGCAAGGCTACCCGTTCATTTCATCGGAATACAGCGCCTATAAATACGGTCGGAGTTGATTATGCCGGCAGGTGTGATTCCACCTGCAAATCTATAAATCGAAACGGCGAGGTTTGCACTGCAACTCTTGATTTACGAGTATTTTTATATTGGTGCTCTATTTACAATAAAACGCGTTTGATTTCGTATTCGTCAAACACACAAATGGTGGCGCGAGTGACACACTGGCAGTAGTGAAAAGGAGTAGAGATTCAGCAGCAGTTTAAAGTACGGGGGTAGGCAGAAATCCACTGAGAACCATCAATGACTCTTGCCTTTTCTGGAGGTGCGCACATGTGCTGCATGCCCTTGAATTAGCTATACAATAGCGCTAGAACACAAAGAAAACACTTGGGAGCGTCGTATAGTAAACTACCGAAAAGCCTGATTTTTTTTAACAAAAATTTTAGATGAAAAGTACCCAGTGTCATTGCTGATGTCGCTTTGACAATCTTTGCGATTGGAGGAATCACGCCAGTTGCAATCCTGCACGCCATCTAGCGGCCAATACAAGGACAAACTTTCTCTAGTTAAGAGTTTAGTCCTTGGACACGAGTCCAAATAAAGTATTGCAGTATTACAAGAGAAAACTGCCCATACCACTGCATTTGGAGGTAACAAATGACATAGAGCATGTTCTAAGACACTGTCTAGTACTTAATCAGCTCAACGTGTGTGGAATGTAAACTCATGCAAGCTGCCTAGTGTGGTTAACAAACAGGCTACTAATTGGGCAAGAATTAACAGTGTCAATCAAAAAAAGTTCAATTTCGCAGTCTTAAAAAGTTGTATATGCTTCAGATGAGTGCCTAAAATGGCCATCTGCTATGCTATGTAGAATGCCACATTTGTGCACGTTGGTTCACAATGGAGCCCTATCTATCTGAAATCTATTTATAAGCCAATTTCACCGGACTAAACGCTTGGATTTGTATCATATGTGTGCCTAAAAAAATATATAAGCTAATTTTATTTAAAAGATGAAATTAATTGCACGTTCATTTCAACATAAGGTATTTTTGGGTATAGTGTCGCGTGGTTCGACGTCTCACGTCACTACCACCACCGGCATCCTTAATTCTGCTCAAGAATGTCAATATTTTTATTATAATAAAAAAGGTTTTTCGTTTTTTCTAGTAATTATTTAGGAAAAAAATCGCCATTTTTTGGGAGAAAACTTAGTGCTATTTGCTGCTCCCAGTCACGCGTACAAGGTTTTTTCCCCCATAAATTGCGGGCTAATTGATTCCGATAGATTCAGATAATTGTGTAAGGAAAAATGCATGATTGACAACTAACAAATTGGTCCATGTTCACCCACCCTACAGAGGAAAAAAAATCGGCAAAAAAAATATAAAAAATAAGAAACTGCAATTTGACCATTGGCAATGTTATGCATCTCGAACTTAACATTTAGGATTTTTTGTCTTTTTTATGTTTTTTTTTCGAATTTCCTAAAAATTGTATTAAAATCCATACGTGCACATTCCCGCCCCTTGCTTATTAGATTTCCAAATCTTCCATAATAACTGCTGCCTCGAATTTATTTGCTATTAATCATGCATTAGAGTGCAGCAGCTCATAAATAAATGAAAACGCCCGCAAAGCAAATCGGATTGGCTTTTTCCTCCCAATCGATTTCCGCATAAGTGCCAGGCTATTCAAAAGGAAGCACCAATCCCAAGATTTGTTGTTTATGGGAATGTTACTATGGCAATGGGCTCAAGGCCTCACCCGCCATCATTGCAAGCTTTGGTCAAAGACAGCGTGTGTACCCTATTCTCTAATATGATGCAAATTTGCTAAAGTTTTGTGATTCTTTGTACCCAGCAAAATGAAAGCGAAATGCATTATGAGAAACATTGTTTTATAATACAAGTATAACATGCATAATATATATACAAGTAGCATTGTTTCCTAAATTCTAGTCTTGATTTTGTAATGCAATTCAGGCAAAACTGTTGAGTGCTTTTCTCTAAGCATTTTTGTTAATATCAATCTTTTCTCATCAGTCTTACTTACTGTAATGGAATAAAATTTATTTCACCACTTTTAGAGGGAAACGTTTGAAAAAAAGAAATAATGCAATATAAAATATAAGCGAAAAAGTAAAATGTTATTTTATAATCTTCTTGGTAGCAGCAAAAATTCAACTAGAGGAAAGTAAGTTTCCTGGATAGTCAAAATAAATCGCAAAACGCAAGTAAAACTAAAAAAAATATATTACATATCTACAAAAAATGTATTTATAAAAAATACATTTGAAATTTATCTATTAAAAATATTAATGCAAATGTACATCTGTAATTATAGCCCAACCATATTTTACAAATTCATAATTCACCGTATCAATCTTTGCAATTTACCTACAAGACATGGTTTTCCAGTAAACTTAATGGTAAAAATCTAGCAGATCTTAATAATATGACCATATTTAATCATATTGATATTTCACCACTCCGCTGGGGCTTTCCAGAATATTACTATTAATTTCCATTATCATCCTATATTTATCCAAATTCTACAATATCATTTCAGCAGCCTCACAGATATTTTATCGGCCTCTTTGTATATACCCACATTTAAAAATATTATCTTTAAAAAAACCATTTAACATGAATTTCCAGTTATATCGCAGAAACCACGGAAATAGTCACGAAATTGCGAATATATCTTAAATCAGAATAGGATATCCACCTACAAAATAGAAAACTGATACACCCACAGTGTATAGATCAATTTACCAAATATTTAACTTGTTGGAAAAACATTGTTTATGAATTACTCAAGCAAACTGAAAGCTGGATCTCCACTGAAGGCAACATGTAGCAACAATGATGAGGCAACATGTAGCAACAATGATGAGGCAACATGGTTTGCTGAAACCAACAATGAATAAAAGTTTGCCTACCGTAATATCTGAGCAAACTTATGTCGTTTTTTGTTGCCAGAACCATTAATTCGGCAACATTTCGCCCATCGCCGGATTAAGGGAAAAATGTTGCCACTACTGCGCATGCTCAGCCATGTGCTCAAATGCGGACCTGTACGCCTGAATTTGTTCAGTTTTTCTGACAACGTTTGATGGATACACCTCAGCATTGTTTCAGGTTTGTATGCATATGTTTGGGGTTTGCGTGTTCCATGTTGCCTTTAGAGGAGACCTGGCTTGAAAACAATATGCATATTTTGTTTAGAACAGAAACTGAATACATTTTTCTTACTAGTTAATAAATATCACATTATAAAAATAAGTTAATTAAAAAAGTGTCATAACAAATGTTTGGAGTATAGTAGGTACCAGTACCATCATCAAGAGTTTATCAACAGAAGACAAGCATAGAGCCATCGAAAAATGAAAATGAAAAGATGCAGCAATAACAGTATAGTTCCATTGACGTCTAACAAATAGGGGATTTCCCTTTCCGCATGCCTCCCCTCCCAAGGCAAACAGATAACCATTGTGCACGGGAAAGCCCAACAATGGAACTGGTTCCGTGCCTTGTAATGGAAGATGTTCTCTGTCACCGCTTTCTGATGCATGCTTAGAAATGTTGTCAGCGCCGTTACTAGAAATCAATGACTAATTGCTGTTGATCTTCAGCCGAGCTTAGAAATAACAGCTGACTATGAAAACAGAAGTCTGCACAAGTCGATAAAAGGCTGCTGCTACTACAAGATAGCAATTTGCGACACAATTGGCCGAGGATTCGAAAATTCAATCATCGAGCTTTTCCCCTTTTGGAAATCTTGTTTGCAATGCACGCCATGCAGGTTGAAAATCCAAACATCAAGAAGTTCCACGATTGTATGGACCAGAGTTAATGTCCAATAAGGAGAAGCAATGCCCCTAACATGTGGACTTCTTAAGCCGGGTCTCCACCAAGACGTACATGTATTTAGAAACATATGCAAAAACGTTTGCCCTCCAGGTTTGTTTCAGGCGCCATTTTGTAAACATATGTAACTGTCAAAATTATACACCTATTAAATGTTGTCTTTAATAGCTGTACAATTTTGATATTTACATATATTTACAAAATGGCGGCTGAAACAAACCCGGATGGCAAACGTTTTTGCATGTTTGTAAAAAAACGTGTATATACGTACATGTACGTCTTGGTGGAGAGCCGTCTTTAAAGACTCATTGTGTTAATGTTGTTAGATCTTAAACTGTATGGCAGTGTGCTGACATAAATTCTGTAATACCCAGTTATATAACATATCAACAATAACAACGAAATGCCAAATCAGAAAAGCAAGCGAAAATATTCTGAGCAACAGCAATTCATGGATTTTTAGTTTAAGTTTACATTTTTCTCCCAAGTCTCCCAATTTCTAATTCATTTATAACTGCCACTCGAACACTCACAAATACACTGACACGTGATCTGTAAAGCATGTAACCAACAACAAAAAAGATAGCTTTCAATGGCGCCAACAAATAAATATCACAAAAGCTAAAATTATTGCATATGTTTGTAAAAACGTGTATATACGTACAATGTACGTCTTGGTGGAGACCCGGCTTTATACTTAGTACACACTATAGGAAACACGAAACTGAAATAAAGTTAATGCATTCAAAGTTGTCGAAACGTGGTTTCGTTAACATTTTTCTATAAACATGTTTGTCGAAATGTATCTGAACACATCATAAAAGCATTTCGAAATATCCACGAGGTGAATATTGTTTTTTTGTGTTCACCATAGTAAAAGCGTCATCTGCAATGAAGGCCTTGGTAGGAGCATCTTAACCAGGAACAATGTTTCCTTTGATCTTCACCGCCTCTTGAGCGATCACCAAAATGTTTCATGGAAACACGTTTTTTGGCCAAACGTTCCTGAAACTTGGTTGCAAAAATCTGGTGAGCTTCCACATATTGCAAACATATTTAAAAAGTCTGTTTTTGTTTCGTGTTTACTATAGTGTGTATACTAGGCATACTGGTCTTGGTCAGGAAACAATGTTTCCTTTGATCTCCACCACCTCTTGAGCGATCACCGAAATGTTTAATGGAAACATGATTTTTGCTGAAACTTGGTTGCAAAAATCTGGTGAATTCATTGGTGAAATTCGTTGTTAAGATTTATTCCAATTATTGTAATGTAATATGAAAACGTTTTATATTGTACCACCAATTTATTATAAATTATAAACTACTAATTATTTATTACTACAAGTAAGTGAACAATCTCATTCAGATAAAAAAAAACCTGAAACATACTGTGAGAGTAAACAAGATTATGCATATCATCAATAAGTTAAATTCAAAACACGGATTTTATTTAAAAAACGAGAAAAGTATAATTAATTATCCACATTTAATTATATTTAAAAATACGAAAATCATAAAAGAAATGTATTCTTTTCCTCCATATATTTACTTGCACCAACTCTTTAGAAGGAAGGGAAGGTACAGTATAACCTTTTTAATATTATATTTCCAACAGGGACTTACGTCACACCCCCTGCCATTTTACAGTTTATTTTTAGAGAAATTCCTACCGCGCAAAAACGTCAGTA
The DNA here is from genome assembly GCA_034696685.1 of Julus scandinavius. Taxonomy (NCBI): domain Eukaryota; kingdom Metazoa; phylum Arthropoda; class Diplopoda; order Julida; family Julidae; genus Julus; species Julus scandinavius. The sequence goes on along the minus strand of JAQGAE010000747.1, from coordinate 20,027 downwards.
TTGATATTGATAATCCAATGTGTCATAAGGGTTATAAGACTTCATGTCGTGTGTCCATTTATAGTAAACAATGACAACAGTAAGCCATGCTAGTGTTCAGTGTCAACGTTCCTAAATGCGTTCTCCCTCAAAGTGATCCACGTGACCAATCGGTACGAAGTGCAATCGATTTTAGACGTGTGCCCTAACAAAAATAAATACTCAGTTTTCAAGTCCAGGCCCATGGTTGAGGGTAAAATTGGGACAGAAGAGGGTATTAGCCTGTTCTAAACGTGTTATTTCCTATTATCAGCTATCTTTTATGACATTTCCCAAAGCACAATACACATTCTACTTAATTGAATTTGATAACAGGAATTAGGAATCTAACAAAAATGACCACCGAAAGTCCAACAGTGTGCAATTCAATGTTGCACTATAAAGGTGTATATAAAAAGTAACCAGTTCCAAAACCAATTAGTGTGACGCTAAATGCGTCAGAAAAACAGCCTGAAATTACACCGTTCATCATGCTTTTTAATCGAGAGTCAATAACAGAAAGTGATAAAATGATAGCTTACAGAAAGCCAACAAGACAAATTCAATATTTCTCGATATATTTTTGTGAAATGTCTATATGTCTGTAATATCTGTTTACCCAGTTTGTGGCTTAGACTGTTTTTGCTGTTTAAACTGACATCTTTAGATAATATAGAATGTTTGTTGACAAAAACTAAGAAATTATATAAATTGGTATTTTTTATACAACGTAAACTAAAAAACTTCTAGACCTAGTGGAAAAAGTCGCTTACATACATGTAATTTTAACATAGTTCAAAATGGGAAATTGATTGCCGGCTAAACAGGATTTAAGGATTCCAGGTTTGTGGATTCACATTAGCATGTGGATAGTTTTTCTAATGTAAATACGCTAATGGTTTTCATATATACCTATATACACATGTAACATACGGTGTTGGAAGACGCATAACATATTTATAAATACCAAATATTGTTTGATTATGCATAACAAAAATATGCATTTATGTGTTGTATTTAAAAAAATGATATTTTATTTAATCAGCCTATGATTTTTTTAGTAGTTATGCACTGCACATTTTTACACTATTCTCTTCCAGAACCAAGACAAGTAGTAAATTTGAAAGAAAAACTTCAGGCATCTTTCAAGGAATTCGAGGCTTATCCTTCAAAAATTCAAAGACCTCTCTGTCACCCATGAAGAATGTCGTAAAGAATTTGAAATAAATGTTTGTTTGGTTTTTTATAAAGGAATTTCAAGCATAATTCCCGACATTTTAGCCGAGCAGTGCCCCAAATTTAAAAATAAAACTGCAAAGGACTTTCCAAAAAAAAGTTTAAAATTTACTATAGATTTTGGTGCTTAAAATGCTATTATTACATAGTGTGTATACATGTATTAACCTTATAATAAATTGTCATTTTCCACCAAGAAAAATCAAATACTTGTTTTATGTAACATTAAAAGTTTAAAATTTGATAAAATAGTAAATTGAGTAATATACAAGTTGAAAAAATGTTAGTCGATTTATAATTGATTTTGAATACGAAATTTCGAAATTCAGAGTTTTCGGTTAGGGACCATTCAAAAAGGACGTGTCCATTTTCCTTTTCACTGACCTTTAAAACTCAAACAGAAAAATACCATCATTAGTGGACGTACATGATGGCTTCCCCCTCCGTCCTCTACGTCCACCTGGTGTCTAAATGCCAGCAGACCCCCACCCCCCCACACGAGGACGTCCTTTTTGAATGGCCCTTTATCGATAACAGCCATATAGAAGTTTTTACTATTATGGGTATTGACTTTCGAATTTCCTCCAGCTTTCCAATGCAGTTGTTAGTGTTTGCGCACTGCCATGGACACGTGACACTACGGCGCTGTCACCTGTGTCCGTCCCTGATCCTCTACACGTGCGTTTCCCCAAGCATGACTGCCTTTTTGGCGTTGTAATGGACGAATAATCTGAGGGATAAGGGAACACCACAATGACATTGGGACAATTGTCGATTCAAGTGGAACCGTTCACTTATGCAAATGAATATCCACGCAAAATGTTTGTGCAAACCTCCCCTCTTTTCATGGCACGTGGCAAACCCGCAGCTATTGACCCTTCACACGACCCACCGCGTGGCAATTGAAACGAGGTTTCTACAAATACGAGAGACTTATCACCCTCTTCGGCGATTTAGGGCCACTCCATATGTTTGTCCCTGCACCCTCCCTTTAACGTGTATACCTGTTTATCATGCATATGCATTTTAATTTATCTGACGACTTGGAGTGAACTTAGCATAGATTGCAATAACCAAAATGGCCGTTGCTTCGGCATTAGTTTTGCAATCATGCTAATGCATTTGACAGCATTGTCATCTTCGAGGAATTCGTTATGACAATTGACGGCTTTTAAAAATTCAGCACAGTTGAGTAAATGGACAACTTGCTAAGGATTTGACAACTACGGTCACCATATGGTTGTTTAGTAGATTTTCCATTTGTGTATCATTTGGCATAATCTCCAGGGACTGCAGCTCCTAGAGATTATGCCCATGGAATCAGGACCATTTTCATAAAGGCAAAAAAAAATGTGTTACCTGATAGAATACTCGTGTCATGCAAAAAAATGATTTCTTGCCACAAAAAGTACTGAAGCTATCAAATGTAGATTCCCAAAAAATTTTACAAATCGGGATTAAAGTTCATATTCAAAGTATCCTAATTTTTCTCTTGAAGGGGCCTCAAAATTATCAAATCATGGAATAGCTTCATGTTAAAATGTAAGTTGTTCCATGAAAAACAAGAGCTATTGACAAAACAGAAACGTTATCAGTTACATTTCTCAAAAAATACAGAAAATATGCTCATCATTCCAGCAAAATTCTTAAAAACAAATTTTGAAATTAGCCAAATGGATTTTATCTTCATTAGAAGCTAAAAATAATTTATAGAAAACGGCAGGCATAAAACCCCTGTGTTATTGGATACTTTATTTTTTCTTTACATTCTTAAATTTTATCAAATTTTTCAGAAAATTGCTTATGCAGCACTTCTAACTGTGGAATTAAACATTGATTAATTCCAGATTTTTCCTTTTTAGCAATTTTTAACCACCGATCGCTCTAGATTTGCAATCTTTTGTTCCTTTTTCTACACAAACGTCCAACTGTTTGAAAAGATATCACAAACTATTTTAAAGTTTTGTTAAGCTTGCACTTTTAAGTGTCATACTGCATGATTTCTTATATTCTCTATCCTCACGTGATTGTGTTATTAAATCCAAGAGGCGAGAGATTTACTACAACCACTACGCCAAGGAATGGGCCTTCATCACCTACCTGGAAATTTTGCCTACGAGGGGGACTTCCACTCCCTCTCGAGGGGTCTTTAACGTGCAGATTGTTACACATGACATGGTTTAAACTCGCAAGAATTTCCACCGACATCTACCGGGGAGGGAACTCGCACCTTAAAGGATTGAGAGGCAAGCACATAACCCACTCGACCGTCGGCTTCAGAGCCATCATCAGGTGCTTGTCCTCGCAGGTCGTTTTGACCAAAGGGGCAAAATGGTCCCCTCCATTTTTCGAGGATGAGCACCTGATGATGGCCATGTGAGCCGAAACGTTGTGCTGAGTAATAAATAATTGGTTGTAGCCAATTACTCTCGTCTCGTGGATAATGCATGATTGAAATTTCTCAAAACTTTTTCCAACAATTCATTTTTTTTTCTAACTTAATGTTGATTTGAGAAAATCCAATAGATGTAGAAATTCAAAGAAATTCAAACTTTCGATTAACAACTCAAATTTGCTTAATCTTCGATTATGACTGCAAAACCAATTTTTCTTTTAGGTCAGCGAAATTAATAGCCGAAATCAATCTACCCAGTAGACCATTACTAAAAGTCGAACTCGCATTGGTTACAGTAGGCGTTTTCCAGCAAACATTTTGTGCGCTTTTCAGTGACAACTGTTTGCACAAACTAGTCGTGTTTGGATAAAGGGCGAGTTTGGTGATTAATCAAATTTGCCACCAAAGGCGATTCGATCGGCAGCGAACTTCTGTTTCAGGTTGTTTTTTTATTAGGTACCAAATAGCCTATTGAGATAAACGCAGTTTATTGTGTATTGTAGGTTATATCATCTAGTCAATTATAATTGATTAGGCTTGTATTTATCGGAGAAATTAGCTCAAATTATACACGCCATTTTTGCTTGTTTTTTTGCGTGCAGTAATTAGGCCTGCTTTCCCACATGCGTATTATTTGGGCTTAGATAACATGTGGAAACACGTAACCTGCCAAAGATAGTGCCATTACTGAAATTGATATCGAACTTTTTTTTTGTCCAAAAGTGGGCATTTTTTTTATATCTCCTTATTATGACAAAAAACCGTATTTTATCCAAAAACCTATGTATTTTCATATACAAAAAAATGAGATACCGCATATAAAAACAACATTCTAGTGGTGTGCACAAATATTACATCTTAAACTTCGAATTTGGTTATTTTAATACATTCGCAATCTCTAAAAATAGTCAAATATTTCTAAATGCAGAGATGATCGATGTATGGTGCAAAACACTATTTCAAATAATTAAAATTAAATTATTTTGAATAGTTTGAATAGATATATAGCAACATATATATGCTAGTGTTCAGGCATACACCATCAACGTATGTAACGTCTGTTTTTGTTGTCGAATATATACACAAGGTTCATGTGCTTAAAGGCCCCAGGTTAGGGAAATAAACTTTACAAAGAAGAAAATGATTATATAATAATAATAATAAAACTCAACATATTTGTGAAAATATGTCTAATCATAATGTAACATGAATTACGTGTATGTGCAGCAGATGGATGCTGTAAATAAATTGGTCCTTTTAGAGATACTGTTAAGATATTTTCACATTTTCAAATGCACTCCTTGCAATTTCAATGCTTACAAATTTCCACGAGAATTTACATACGGATTACCCCGCTAAAAATTTAACAATACAATCGCAAGTGAAAAATCTCATATATGAGATCCATTGCTAATTAGATTATCAAACATTCAATGAGACCCATTTTTATGAGATTCCACAATTATTTAAGATTATCGATGCAGTAGAACCTGTCTAAAAGCATACTCTTGGGGTCCGGTGAAAAATATGCTTTTAGACAGGTTCATTTATACACGGCTTACCAAGTCGAGACCAGCACATTTTATGCTTTTAGAGAGGTAATTCCTTTACACGGGATGCATATATACTGTTTATATAGCTTATATATTATAGTGGGATCTGATATAACTCATCTCATAGAGTCCCAAAGAATAAAATTTCATTGATAGTAGGTTCTTATTGCTTGTCTCAATATAGTCTCATTATTTGTCAATAATCTCATTTAGTTGCATTGTTTTTCACTGAGACCACATGACATTTTCGACTTGGGAAACTCAAGTATTTCATGAATTCTTTCTCGCACATAGGCAGAATATTAATAATTTTGTAACTTATATGTACCCTATATAGGGCTTGTCCACAGTCTCCACCGAGATTCAACGTCTGATACAATATGTGCTGCTGAAAAACTTTTTCCAGATCTTGAAATCCCCTTATGAAGGCGTTCTTCCCCGCATACCCGACCTCTTTTCCATTTCGGTCTATGATATTAACCCGTGGGCCCTTATAACTTTTTAGCTGTTTTTCCATAATAGCTTGCAGACATTAAAAAAGCGCGATTCCCACCCGAGCGCTCGTTACTCAAAAAAAGCGGCGCTGCAAACGTGTCCCCAGGCATCTCTTTAGCGTTTTTTATTAATTACCGCCAGGTCATTGGCGACTGTTATGCCCCACAAGGGGGCGCGTCAATAATTCCGCTGATTGGTTGCCGGTACAGGGCCCCAGTCCAAATGCACTCGTATTCGGCTTTTTACGGCTTATGCCATCCGACAGAGACGCTCGCATTTCCATGAAAATTAACTTGGAAATGCAAATTTTGGCAGTTTGGGCAAAACGCGAGCAATTCCACCAAACAAAACGAATGCAATTGTTACTAAAAAAGAGCAATAAAGTGCAGCGCGATGGCTGAGAAAGTAGGCTTTATTTGTGCCCCACTTTGGAGATGTCGGCTCTTGGCAAATTGCGGAGCAATTTAATGGGCAAAATCTAATTTCCAGCGTCGAAAAAAATTAGCATATTAAAAAGATTCGCACGAAATCATCGAGACAAGAGGTTCTGCAATTGATAAATGGCCACCTGGTGGTCGTTCCGAGGCATTGCGAGGGTGGCTCTGAATGTTGACTATAATCAGCAGTTTTTTTTTCTCTATAACAGCTTTTTTTTCATCGCTTAAAAAAGCTCAATTCCGGATATAGTGAATGCCAGGGATATGAAAAATGCATATTTTCTTCCGCATTGCACTGAACCACATGCGACTATAAAATAACTATTAATGTAACTGTCCCAGGGATCCCCCAGAAATGCATTTTTTACAATTTTTCTGGGTTTTCCCTGACTTCCCTAATTTTTAAATGATTTCCCATGACCATCCAGAAGACTGAAAATCCAAATATATAGCTCTATGCCTATAACAACGTATTGTCAAAGAAATTGTTTTAGATTACAATTCATGGGTAGCAAATGACCAACCTGAATTCAACTTGGAAACAAAACTAAAAAACATCTGAGAATTTTTTCTGAAATAACTGAATTCAAAATCATAACTAAAGTTATTGCTTGTTGTAGTCGTGCAAGTTCACAAAAATCTCTTTTTTGGTTAAAAAACAAACTGATGTCAATTTTTATTTACGTAAAATGATATTAAATTCCCTTGACTTTTGTGATTAACAGATAACTTGTTATATGAAAACAAATGTAAAATTTACACATTACATTTCCCTGTCTTTTCTTAAATAAACCATTTTCCCTTAACTATTGCACGTATATATCCAATTTCCCTGACTATTCCAAGTTTTCCCGGTCTGAGAGAACTCTGTTCCCACTGTTCGGTTACAGCTAAATTGACCTGTAGGTCTTTATCTTTAAGACTTTCACTCCCTGTGATAATTTCATAAAATTTCACTTAAACCAATCATCATACAAAAAACCCTATGACATTCCAAAATAAAAAAAACATCTTTTTGTTCTGTATAAATTGCAACATAAATGCTAATTTACCTACATTTCAAGTAAATCTTGAAATAAAAATGAATAATCAGGGAATATTTATTGCCTGAGCAACATTTATAAATTACGGAATGGCCTTATAGATGCAACAAACAAGTAAATTAAATGAGCAATATATGTTCAATTATGCTATTATCCACGTCTAATAGCTGGAATTGCACAACCATGCCCCTTATAGGGAAGTTAGGTCAAATTCGGCACCTGTGCGATCAAAATCTATCAGATACGCAAGCTGGCAATTACAAAAAAATTAGTTCAAAATTACTTGAATATCAGAACAAATTTACATTTCGTTTTCCTGTGTTTGTCCGATATGAATCTCCCAATTATTTGGGCAAACACTTTTACCTAAAACTTCTATCATCACATAACAATGCATTTTGTGAATATTAGAAAATGGGGCCAGTGCCCCTGGATATTAGTACCAAATGAGCACCAATATGCATAAAACTTAAAACTACAGTTAATGAAATCTGCATATTACTGACGCCAGTATCTATTGTTGAAGTATTCACCAAAATTTCATTGCATGAATTTGATAAGTTACCAGGCTCTAAGATTCATAATTAACATGCTAATTAATATAACTTAATCCAATCACGTTGATTGGGTTTGGTAATTATGGATCATATTGCCTGGAAGCCTATCAAAAACAAGTATAAAGGGCATAAGACCACGTTTCATCCACGGTATGGTCCTCTATAGTACCTATACAGAAGGCCATTTTAGCTTATTTTCCACTGATCTGTAATTCAGCTATTATAATCAGATAACAATTGTCATTAATGACAAAATAAAATTCAATAATATAAAGTCGTAAAATACATAATTCCCTTTTAGGGTAGCTTTTTATTTTTAAACATTTTATATTTGATTTACATGTGTAGTAAACACATTTTTTTTAAATTGCCCAGGTTTAATCATTTACAATTTTGAAAATATGTCCATTATGAACATTAGTTTTTATGGAAAATAAGCGCCATTGCAATTCGGCCCAGTGGCAATGTTAATATTTTCGTTCAAAATTATGATCAAAGAAAGTATTTTTTTCTTAATCTGGGAGTTATTATGAACAAATCCACGCGCATAGGTCCACGATCACAACTGCCATCTATAGGCAAGAAAAAGAACTGTCCTAGATGGAAAGTTTTCGAGGAAATGTTATCTGAAAATTGTCACATGTGCGGTAATGCAATAGTAAAACAAACAAGGATAAATATTTTTAAAACTAAAACCCAGTCTTTGAGAAACAACCACCATCTTGTTTGAACGACAAGATAAAACTGTCCCACAAAATCGACACTGAAAGGGTTCAACCTTGACCTTGCACGTAATCGCGAAGACTATTACGACATTGTCAATGGTAACGGTGAATTGTCACAAGTTCGCACTGTTTGCCAGTACCAATATTTGTCAAAGTAAAGTTCATGGCTTGTTGTTCCCTTCCCAGCACCAGATTAGAAGCGCATGTTTTATTTCCCCCTTTCAAACCCATTGTTACAGACATTTACGTTTGCACTGTATTCCCATGAGTCCAATAGGTGGATCACATCTAATCAATTCGTATCACAAGTTATCGGAGCTTTGAGCAAACAGCAAGGCTTTACGATTTGCTCGATTTTCTGTTTCATTTTGAATTGCTTTACAGCTTACACACTTAGGTGAGCTTCTCAGCAGTTGGATAGATGGCGCTAACATGAGGTGACCAGATCAAGCATTTATGTTCAAATCAAGGAATGCCTCCCCTGAATTGAACTGAAATTGCAGCATATCCTTTCTACTGGACCCCCCAAAAGGAGGCGCTACCATATATATACAGTGGGGATATCCTTCGTGGCATAAATTATAAGCTGAGGCAAAGCCATATATATAGGGGGGGATGATATTGGGAATAGATCCCCCCACCCCCCGAAATTCAATAATTTTACAAATGTCAACCAGAATCCGCCATGAACTTTTAACCCGAATACGCCAATTTTCCGCGTTTTTTGGACCCTATTCCCCCCTCCGAAATGTTTTAATCCCTCTCCGAAATGTGATCACCTAGCTATACTGCGTTGAGCTGAGGCCTAAAGGTGTTTAAACTTCAGATTAGGAAGAAATTGAGAGATCCAACCCAGACTAAGTTGAGACCTAAGAAATATTTAGTCCAGAAGTCAGGTTTAAATTATTTAAGCTTAAGCTGAAAAAATTGGTGATATCCACTGTGGATTATAATTAAGCTCAGGCTTAATGACAAACTTAAGCCTGGGCATAACAGCGAAATTTATTATTATTTGTAATTCAAAAGCATGCAAATTGCATGAAAAAGATATTGATAGGCAATCACAGACAGTATTAGCTAGCCTTTAGCTGTGAACTAAGTGGATATCTCCATGTTTGCTAAGCCAACCCTGGTGAAAAAAACAATAGAGATTTCTATTGTTATTTGGAACGTTGTTTTCTATTGGTATCAATAGAAAATTTCTATTAGTTTTATTGGTTTCTATTGTTTAGTCAATACATGAACCATAGAAAACAATTAAAATCAATCAAGTGTCCAAATAACAATAGAAATCTCTATTGGCTTCTATTGTTTTTTTTCACCAGGAAAGACTATTTTAAGCCAAGGTTTAAGAAATGGTCTGAAGCTTGACCCTCAACTTAATAAGAGTTGGAACTCACCAAAAAGTTTAATACCAGAATTTTGTCTGGAGTTGTGGCTTACATATACTTTTGACTAAAAATAATACCAGGCTGATTTAGACTTCAATGGATATCCCCACTGATAGTGTAAAGGCAGGGTTTCTACTCTTTTTTCAGCGACCAACATCCGCCATCGCATAAGCAAGCCTTTAGTGGCCACAATGATTGCATCTGTCTGTCCTTTTCTCATCAAACCACAGCTGGTCATCCAATGATAATGTTAACTTATCTCTCCAACACTCTTTCAAAGTATGGCATACACACATCACATGTCTTAAATTTTCCACGCCCTCCCCACACAGGTGGCATGGCACTGGTCAGAATTTCATAAGCCTCTTGATTAGTTTCAAGTGAGCACACTCGCACTCAAAAGAACAATGCACTGCCATACGAGTTATCATAGCAAGTATCTTTTCCAATTTTTGCCTTGCTTCTATTCTATATACTGCCAATGTGCTCTTGTTGGCCATCCTTCCAAGCCTGGCATTTAACCAAACAAATATTGACAGAAGCCTAAGAAAGAGGGCGCTGTTAGCTGTTTGATGGAAATACCCCCAAAAAGATGCATACCCATGCTGCGCCATCTAACGAATATAATGGAAAACAGAGGCAGGGCATTACAAGGTGTCCAGAAATTCATGATTTAAATCATGACAAATATTAAAAACAATGATGAAGAGATTTGCTCTCTAGTTTACTGTGTAATAAAGAAACATGTTTTTCTCCATAATTTAGAGAAAAAAAATCCACTAACCCCTGTACCACAGCGGCTCAAATCGCATGAGCTAGAGACTGCGAGCTGCACCTCCCAGACGCATACCACATGCACAGAAATATTGCCAAGACGAGCTCAAGACAGCCAATTGAATGTGAGACTCTGCAACTGTGGTAGGGTGTCATCTCAAGCTTTAGCTTAATCTTGAGATGAAGCTTAGAAGAGAACGCTTCAGTTTTTTGATCCACTGTGGTATGGGCCTTAGAAGAATTAATCCGAGGGTGTCAATATAGAAATCAATTTTGGAATACGAAAAATGGTTATTTTATTCATTGGTGGGCCCACTTTATCAGGTGCCCACCGCCATTGAGCAAGTGACATCCTTACCGGTCAGTCCACCAATATGATTGTGATCTTCTCCAATAAAACTAAATTTGAAGTATTTATGAAAATTGGATATACATTTCCCACATTATAGGGCTTATATGTTAACCCAGGACAATAAGAGATTGGCATTAGAGTAGTGCTGCAAAAACTTCACAGGTGTGCATGTCGCAGAAGTTTGCAAAATTTTCAAAAATTACCTTCTATATATTAAATATAAATACAAAACGTTTGAAACTTATTCTATTCAAAACCTAATATTTTTGTACATCATTGAGAAAATGAAAAACATGATATGCTGATAATTTCAGGGCCTTGTTCAATGTGTCTCGGCAATTCCAGAGTCATTTTGTGTACAGCAAATACACTAAAGTTTTTCAAGGTTCTTTGGAAACTTTTAAGAATTTATGCTCTATCAAATGGGGAAGAAAATAAACTGTCAAGCTGTTTGATGCGGGAATCATTGGCAAAAACATTTTCCATTTCTCTGGTAAGTCCAATGCATTGACAGTATAACAAAGATGGGGAAACTATTTGCTCCTATACTAAAGACTGAACTAGTCTGAACTTAGTAATTATTCCATGGCAACCCACATCTCGTCAGCTGTCATCTTGGTTTTGAGGTGCCTCGATCCTCGAGTCTTATGGGGAAGTTTGCACTCGTCTTAATGATAGCAGAGGTTCAGAACAGAAAATATAATGAGCAACCAAAATAGATCAACATATGAAAATTTCTGCATAACCCGCCACGTAGCATGCTTTCTCTTCAGGCGAGTGTGCAATTTCCAAGAAAAAACTTGTTTGCATACCACATGGTAAAATGGCTTGTCTGATTTTTGTACCACTGAACTCCATGTAATCAGGATGACAAAAGTGCGCACCTGTTATTTACCATATATATTTAAATAAATGCTAACGTCGCGTGAGATCAGCTTCTACAAAAAGGCCCAGATAATGAAGTCAAACACTGGAGGTCGATAACTAAAGGGATGTAAACAAGAAAAGGCTCACAACTTCAAACTGATGAAGCAATGTGCATGCTCTGTGGGGCAGATTATGCCAACCAACCTGCTTCGCCCTTTGCAATTTCACCCATTGCAGCAATAAAACAGTAGATTTACTATTGTTATCTAAGCACAGAATTTCTCACAAATATATTTTCACAAAATGCATATTAACTTTGTGGTGATATTTCGTGGTATATTTTCGGTTACACATATTATCTTAACTGTCAAATTTATATCATTTTATTATATTAAATCATTCATCGCGGAACAGGCAATTTTTCTAAATTTTCCCCATTCTCATGTTAATTTAAAAATATAAGGTAACAATCCAAAATCGAGCTTTGATAGAAGCGAGTTTAAAAAAAAAGTTATTTCTCAAAAATAAAACGTGAGAATTAAAGTTATTTTCAAAAATGAAAGTTACCTTTGTGATTCATTCTATATGGGGTTAGATAAGATTTTCAGTTACAAATTATTTAAAGAATACTGAACATAAATTTCGGGAACATTGTAAAGTAATTTACAAAACAAAGCATGGCTGTGGCAGTGACAATAGGTTTATAATTTAATTTATTTAAAATTTTATTTATATATTTCTAATAGTTTAAAAGATAAGCGACATTTTTAGTATTTATATATTTAACGCATGGAAGTATTTATCGCTATCCAGCAATGACCAATGCAACTTTAAGTACGCCATTACGTAATATCAAGATCAATACCTTCACCCAGTAAATAAGTTGCATCCTAATACCAAATATTATGATAGTCTTACATCAGAACGTTTTTGGAGCCTAACAATGTTGGCATCACATGGCATTACATAGTGACATCAATGCTACTAACATCCTCAAGACCTATGCTACTTATCCAAAGCTGAAATTTGTCAAACCAAAAGACTGACAACACGGCTTCTCGTAAAAATAGGTACAAAATGTTTATTGTAAACAGTGCAGCCATGGAGGCCATCAGCAAGAATATTGTGTAGATATGTAAAAAAAATGATTTTATACTAGTAATTTGGTCATTACACCAATCGGGTTATTGTAATCCCGCAGTTCTTTTTTGTATGCTTGATATCTAGACTGCTCTATTTCAAATGATAGCGTTTCTTTTCAGCATCTGAAATTTTGGATGGGGCATTTGCCATTAGATCTTTCCCTTCCAGTGATTTTGGGAATGCGATCACATCCCGAATGCTAGGTGCTTTGCACATGATTGCAATCAGGCGATCTAGACCTGAAATCATCCAAATGAATATGCTGCATTATAAGTGGTAATTAAATCAGCGCATTGAGGAAATAAAACTACTACAAGACTACAAAAGCCAAGCGAGTTAAAGAGACAGAAAGCAAAATTGGCACAAGAAAAACCCATACAAAAAGATGCCTTCAGACAAAGAATTTGAATGCGCCCCAAACATAGCTTTCGGACTTAAAACTGCTACAAAGCTCATAATTTTCCCGCAAACTACATCTACTGCACCATTCGAATAAATCCAACAAATATTTGCTTCAAATGGAAAAACTACATCATGCCTAGAATCCGCATTTTTAATCTTTTTCACAAACTAATACTGAGAACAGTTCAGCTCCTCCACTTCCAGGCAAAAGAGCTCAATCCTTGAAGAGAACTACACATTCAAACAACATGGTTTGACTTTGGGGGAAATACTTTTGCCTGAAATGGGTGGTGCAACAATAGTCCCCATCACCCTGGTCACAACACCTTCAACCCAAGATAACCCTGGATTATTTGATACTTGCGGTTCTTGAGCTCAATATTTGCTCAATTTTATTCATGCAATTCATTATTTATAGATTAAAATAATGCCACAGTTGGCAAGGCACAACTTGAGGCCACGTCCACATGTAGTTTCACTGACCTGGATAAAGCTACAGTTAACACTTGCACAACTAATTTGACATCTTTGCATGCAAATGTGTTAGGTTATCGTAAAACCCGACAACACGCACCACTATAATAAGCATTAAAGCGCATGCTTGGAAGCAAGTATAAAATATGGACAAGTTGTAGAAAGTTTTCCGCAATACTTCCAATTGAAAAACTCATGGTAAAAACCGTATAAAGAAACCCATGCAAGCAACCGAGCATACATTTTTTTTGGAAAAAAACGCATGCTAACCATGCAACTATGGAAAAAGGGAAGCAGACTAAAACTAAATTTAAAAAAAAACTGAAATTATCGACTCACCCAATGCAATTCCACCATGAGGGGGACATCCCGATTCCAACGCTGTGGTTAGGTGGCTCAGGTGAGACAGATCCTCCTAATGTGATCAATAACGGAATATTAGTATGAAACAAAAATAAGCAACCTACAAGCACGAAGGAGTCGTGGCTATGAGAGTCATGTTGCCATACAACACGGCATTGTGACAATTAACATTACTCGATTGTATAACAACGCAAAGATACAACCCTAGGCAAGCACCATTGCAGTTATTAAATCGAGCACACTTACCTTCAGAATATCGTCGATGACGTATTTCTGAAGAGCAGGATCATGAATTCTGATGGAGCCACCCCCTATTTCTGCTCCATTTAGCACAAGGTCGTAGTGTTGGGCACGAACCTTAATTACAATTATAAAAAAGTAACGGTTAACTAACAAATTTTGTAAAAAAAATATCTATCACAAAAGCAAATTTGCTTATTTTGTTTTCAAATTGCCTGTCCCAGGCACACTGGCTTATGGATCAGAATTTACAACAACATCACATAAATCATGAATACATAGATTTTTGCTAAAGCAGATTTGGTTAAAGAATATCACTTCGCTCGTATTGCAACTATAATTACCTCAGATGGATTGGTGTAAACTAATTCAACATCATCAGGGTGTGGAGCAGTAAATGGATGATGCATGGATTCAAAAGCACCTGAAAAATCATTTATTAGTGTTAATCATGTAATGGATTAGCAGGTATAGTCTTCAAATGTACAAATCCATTACCTTCTTCGTTCAGCTCAAACAATGGAAAATCGGTAATCCACAAAAAATGGTGGGCATCTGGATCTCTAATATTATTTCCTAACCAAATAAAAACTGGGCATAAATTCTGTTCATTCCTATAAAATCATTGCAAGTATTGTAAGATGAAATACAAGATGGTTAAAAAAGGATGCAGGCCATCCAATTAATTGGCTGCCTAGTTTTAAAAATAAAATCAAGAAGAGCAAAAGTAAACAAACCATTTTCTTCTAAGTAGTTGGCACACTCCACCCTAAGTTTTCCTATGAGCGAATGCTAATTAAGACAAATTGAAAATCATTGTTAAGTTGTTGTTTTTTTACCTACGAAAAAACAATGCAACTGAAAACTGTTAACCTCTGGCAGAATCTGCATTTCATCACTTAGATAACAAAATAATCACTCTCGTGTATTTTAAAACAAGTATTAATGCAGAATCCACCCAAGATTATAAACACTTCCAGTGCCATCACAAGAAACAATCAAAAAATTACCACTGATTTATGTTTTCCAAAGCAAAATATAACAACATCATCTGGATGCAAATCATAAACTTCTTTGGTCCTTGTTTTAATGCTTTCATCCATGTACTTATTCAGTGAAGTTTTCCAACTAAAGTCAGAATCAATCTTGACAAAAGCTAAATTCTAAAATTCCAAAACAATTATTAAAACAACTTTTCCTAAATGTTGGCAAGGTATGATATTGAAGAAAAAGCATACCACATCCTTGTAGTTGTTCTTGGCATCTTCCAAGAATTTGCTTTGCATATTTTTAGTAAACAATGACGCTAACTGTGGGACTACTATGGCCCTGGTGCAAAGATCCCCAGAGGCATGACTTTTGAAAAATGGTACACAATCTTCTAGGAAATCTGGAACAGGTTGCAGCTAAATGGAAAAAAAAAACCAAAGTTGATAAATGAACTTAAGGGTAATATAATTTGGATTATTGAAACAAAACTATACCTTCATTCCAAATCTAGTATCAGGTTTATCAACGCCATAACTGTTTATAGCCTCTGTGTAGGTCATCTTTGGAAAGGGTAAGCTAATCGCAGGCAGATGTTTTGGCCAACAAAAATGAAGCATCTCCTCAATGAGGGAATAAATTCCATCAGGTGTCACAAAAGACATTTCAATATCAATCTAGAAAAAAAAGAATCAATTGATGCATGGCTGAAACAATTTTGCATCAATTTCTAATAGCAAACGCAATTTTGGATTTTGAAACTTACCTGCGTGAATTCTGGTTGTCTATCAGGCTTAGATCTTTCATCTCTGTAACAGCGTGCAATCTGAAAATATCTATCCAACCCGCCGACCATTAAAAGTTGCTTAAACTGCAAATAAAGTACGCAGAAATGTAATGTTATAATTTTTTTTAAACGCAATAAAAGGCTAAGTTAACTTACCTGTTGTGGGCTTTGCGTTAGCGCATAAAACAAATCCTCCCGTTTTGTTGGAACTACAAATTCATGAGCACCCTGAAATAATTCGTACTGAGTATAAAAAAAGGAAGGCATTCAAAAGTGTAGGGTCAAATATATTCATGTATTTGGCTTACACCAGGAGTTTGGCGAAACAAAGTTGGAGTTTCAACATCAACAAATCCCTGTCCACACAAAAATTCTCTTATTCTCATCGAGACATTAGAGCGCAACCTCAGGTTAGCCTGGAGAAATGGATTCCTGATGTCGATGTACCGATACTGCAGTCGAAGGGGCTCGTTAACCTAGTGAGAACAAACGGATGCCCTGAATGACATTATTGAAAATCATGTTTCTAGGTTCGTATAAGACCAGCATAATTATGCATAAAACAGGAAATCTGTCAGACCTCCTGAAACTGGCGAGGAATGAAAGGTAGTTTGGATTGACTTTCATTTAAGATGTTCAGCTGCTCGACCCATACTTCTACATCGCCAGTCTCCATAGTCTAAAATCAGGAATGTAAGCAATGTTACAATGGGTCGTGGTCCAGATCACAGAATTTAAAATAAATTATTCACTTTTGATTCTTGGCCTTCCGGTCTCATCTTGACGATTCCAGATACTTGAAGTACGCTTTCCAAGCTCACTTTGTCCAACTGATTGCTGAGATCTCCAATCTAGGATGAAAAATTCGGCATTTCTTAGGTATTTGGTGCAGATTTATTAACTCAATTTATTGAGAACAGAAAAATGATTCCATGTTCAATTAATATTAATTTTACCTCGGTAGATAACAAAATTTGTGTAGTGCCATATGCATCCCTAAGGGTGGCAAATTTTCCGTTTATTCTTTTAAATTGCAACCAACCACAGAGGCAAACATTTTGTCCTGTATGTTCACGTCTCAACTGTCCACAGGTATGAGTCCTCCAAGTGTAAGAATTCTCCGTGCCTAAAATAAGTAGAAACAGATAAAGGATTAACGTTACGTAGTACTTTGCAATAGCTGGATTCAAGCCAATCTGCTATTTAACTAGTGTTATAACAGCCAAGATCGCATACCGTAACACCTGACGAATGTTGCGCAAGGGGTTCGATAAAACCGACCCGGCCTAACAACGCTAACCAACGAAAAACAATTTAATTTTCGACTCAGACACTCGCTTAAGACTGCCCAACAGAATCTAGGCTTCATTTTAAATAATTATTGGTTAAAATACATCAATATTAGGATTCAAAAACCGTTATTCATCCAAAGAATGCATAAAAGTTAAATGGCTAAAAAGCACATGCGAGTTGTTATCTACGGAGTCCCGGAATGGAGCAGTTGCATAGAAGCCAAGAAAACGATTGGCTGTTAAGAACGCAAATGACAGAGGCGCACCTAATTGTTCATTGGCTTAATGTGGAACTCCCTTAAAAAAAGCGTAGCTTAGCATATAACAGCGGCATTTTTGGAATCTAAAATGGCGTTTTTGCAATGGAATTTTTGTAGCAAAAAACAATTTAGTAACGATTTAGAAATAATTCCAAGTTGAAATTGGACAATATACGACAATAGCTGAACGCAATGATGATTTTTTTTTATGGAAAGTCATGGAAAATAATTATTGTGCAATGTGTATATGGTTTTCATGCATTCAAACTGGCTTATATACTGTAAATACTGACTTAACCAGTCTGGTACCTATAATAATTTAACACTATGCAATATATCCGCTTTTCCACAAACATTCACATAAAAATATAAGAGTAACTGTGAGTTTTTTGTCTGTTAATTACAGATAAAGCATAACTTTTATCATAAACATGTTAAATAGATTAAGTATGGGGAATTTTGGCTTACCTGAACGTACTTCTGAAGCCATGCCACGTCAAGATTTATACACGACGTTTTTCCTATTCGCATACTTAAGTATACCACTGAAAAAGAATGGTAACTAAAATTAATAAAAGTTATTGTGTAATTTTCCAACTTTCCTCAAACAATAAACATTGATCTTATCGTCCTCAAATCTAAGCCTATTTATAAACAACAAAGCAGTTTCTAAAGTTTGAAAATTGGACTACAAATTTTCTATTAAAATGAAATTTCATGAAAACTGCTCTAAACATTCCTGCATATTAATTGAAGCAATATTCAAGTTTTTCGTAGATTTAACTTTAATTCCTGGCAAAGAAACAAAAATTTGTCAAGTTGCACGAGGACCCATGACAAATCATTGCAAAGATATGATCATGCTACCATGCATGTGCAAGTACCCCCATGAACTACACTGCATGTGCATGTTTTACCATTACGCCACCATGCATATTGAAAAATTCTAAATTACGATAAAATTCCAAATTTTCCGAGGAAAGGTCGACAAAAGATCGGGAATGGCTGGAACGGGGAGATACGAGATCTCAGCAGAGAAGTTTCATTTCAAACTCGGCAAGTTGATTGCGGAGCATAGCGAATCCAAATTTCTCTACAAGAATATAGATTCCCTACACAAGCTTTACATCAACAAGATCGGGTTGGATTTTGAAATCCATGTCCTGGACGACCAATCCCAGAAGCTTCGGCTTCCTCTACACAAGATTGTGCTGGCCGCCCATGTAGACAAGCTCGATCCCAAACTTGAAAACAAAATCGATCTGACCGGACCAAACGCTCCAACAGTCAACTGGTCCCTGATGAAGACAGTCATCGAGTTCTTATACACTAGAAAGATCTTCATCTCTGAAAGCAATGTCCAGGACCTGTTGACCATTGCAAAAGTAATACAGTTGAAGACGCTTCGAGAGTGCTGCATTTCATTCCTTAAGAATACTTCTGCCGACACCGTGATCCGTTACATGACCTGGGCCAAAACTCACGATCTGAGCGAACTTGGAGAAAACTTGCTCAAGTCTGCTGTCAAACAATTGCCGGCGGTGTTGCAGCGCCCAGAAGTCCAGTTTTTGGATGCTGATGCCTTATTTTTTCTTCTTGGTAAGTTGTAGGATCAATGCTTATAAGACCTTCAGAAACTTTTTAGAAGATTGTTACATGTCATTTTGAAATCTGTAGAATTTTTTACTAACATTTCTTTTACTGTCCAAAATGCCCTCAAATTACTGGAAACCAAATTGGAAAGATACCTCCTTGGAAGTTTGTTTAAAAAAAAATTTCAGAGAAAGAAGAGGCGCATAGTCAAGGTGAAATCCTGCCGCTAAAGGCCCTAGCCCTTTGGCTTGGACACAATGACAAGGAAGGTAAAGTGCCCAAAGACCAGAAGCTCAAGTTAACCAATCTAATAAACTTGAAGAGCGTCTCACTGGAAGATCTCCAGAAGGTGTTGGAAGATCACCTGGGGGTACTTGCCATAGATGAGTGCAAAAAGACCCTCTTCCATGATATCAAGTACATATTGACAGGGACTCGTATGTTTTAAATTAATTAAAAAAACTTATTCATCTTATTTCCTACACATAAGTAAATTATTAAGCTGGATCACAACCATATCACCTTCAATGGGTGACATTTTAAAACACAATTCCAGCCAAACCAATAGAGATTAAATAAAAATAAAAATTGTTTAAAATAGCTTGATAAATCAGCAATGGTATCACTTTTTCGTTTTTCACTT
>JAQGAE010000746.1:0-30438 GCA_034696685.1 Julus scandinavius | reverse complement strand
CATATATTTACAAAATGGCGGCTGAAACAAACCCGGAAGGCAAACTTTTTTGCATATGTTTGTAAAAAACGTGTATATACGTACATATACGTCTTGGTGGAGATCCGGCTTAAGGTAAATTAGGTCCACATGGATTCGGATAATCGACGTTCGTTTGTAAGTATGAGCCCTACTAACGAATCTAGTGAGACAAGTATTATGAGACTATATGAGATCCCATTGTTATCAGATTTCACTGAAATGGATCCCATTGTTATGAGATGTCAAATCTATAGGATGTTTCATAACCACATAGGTCTCATATGAGATTTTTCACTCGTGAACAGAGTTTTCGATTACCTAAAGTAGGCTAGGTCCACATTCCACATTAACTCGGATATTCGACGTTCGATTGTGTCTTAGCAAAACTAACCGGAAAACATATGGCCCAAGTGAGCATGCAGTAGCGCCCCCTATAGAATCACCATCGACAAAACCAATGCCCCCATTTAATCTTTAAATGAACACCGATTTAAGTTAGAGGTTCGTTAACTCGTTGAAAGCAGGTGAGAGAAGCTTTTACCCTCCCAAAATGCGTTGTTTCGAGACCCAAAACAAACAGAAGATTTGGGTAGAAACGCATATTTCATAGGCGAGAAGAGGTTTCTATAACGAATATATCTGTTGGTGTTACAAGTTTCGACTAATAGGAACAGAGATGGAGAGAAAGCGAGAGAGAAGAGGGGTACGAGGTGCACCCCTGGCCAACAGTTGAAGATCCTCCGCAGATGAAGATGGAGCGGGATGAAAACGTACTACAAAATATCTCAAACTGACTTCTTTACTTAGCGGCTTGGATTACCACATTTAATGCTTGTGCCATTTATTACAAGGTTTTCGGGGGTTTGGACTAAGTTTTGACCAAGTTCGTAAGTTATACGCGCTCTTCATGGATTATTCGCGTTGTATTCCGAAGGAAATTTCATCAGGAAACTAAATATCACAATTTGGAGAAATTCAGCGAAACTTTGCAACAACAAATCCAATGATGCCCCGACTCCCTTTTGAATCACAACATCTGAATTTTTGTTTTTAATTCAGTCTTGGAAATTGTCAGTGGTTTGAAATTTAAAAACTCAGTATTTTGGCAATCTTGAAAATCACTTTCTGTTGTTGTTTTGAATTTATTATATCTGAAAATCGTCATATATATATATATAAACTTAATTTTTGAATTTTTGGAATTTGGAAAAATCTTATATTCAATTAATTGTCACAAAAACTTTTGTAAAACTTTTCAAAAATTGTGTTTTGACTGCTCAATATTTTCATTTCGCTTAATAATTGTACGAATCTCACGTCGACTTATATGAAAATTGTATTCTGAAATGTTATAAAACCAGATTTTCTGACAATTTACGAAACAATTTCTGACAAATTTGCAAAACAGAATTTCTGACAAATTTGCAAAACAGAAAATTTCTGACAACTTTTCAAAACAGAAAATTTCTGACAACTTTTCAAAACAACTGGGAAGTGGGAAGTTGAGTCCTTAATTCAAAATTCGTCCCCAAATCTTCTCCAAATCAAGACTTAGCTAATCTTATCATTTGTCGATAATCGTCGATTATTTATCAGAAATGTCACATCCCCGATTGACATTTTCACAAAGTGCTTGAATTTGTGAATTTGTTTCTAGTGTATAGTTTGAAATTTGTGTTGTGAGATGCAACAACAATAGTATTTGTTTGTACCGTTTTTAATGTATTTGTGTGGCGACGGGCGTGGTTTTTCTACGGTGTTATGTTAGTTGTTTTAAGTGCACTGTCATTGAAACTTTCGGCCAAAAGGAGGAAGGGCAGGCCTAGGATGCCGGCAAGCAGGCACCAAAAGCAACACACCAAAACCTACTACGATTCGTCGTACATCGTACATCGTACATCGTACTCAACTGCGAGAACCTATGCGGATTAATACTACCCAAGAGCCGGCGCAAACTTAAGTTACAATCGGCAAAAATCGCTCTTGTGCTCTGTGCTCCGTACACGTGTGTCTGTGCTACTTCTGGATGTGTCATTAAGTTTTAGCAATATTCATGGCGATCACTCCAAGAGACAAATCATGGCATGGATAAGCCCGACAAATTTGGTAAATCTTTTCATCTTCTATTATTAAAATAACATTTACAGTACTGTGCGAAAGTATTTACAAAGAAGTTTTGTTTTTACACCATTTTTGTGTACATCAGTTTTGTGTACTGATTTTGATGTAACACGATCTAGAATTTGGAAAATATGCTCAATTTTTATCATATCAATATTAGTGACTATTTGGTGTTGGATATCGATTTGGGAAGTATAGTATAGGTATATTCTTCTTGACAATCTTTGGTATTTTTTAAGAGTTTAGCCATATTTAAAATTAATCATTAAATGATCGAAATTTGGCCCTTTTTGTGTACTATTTCTGCACACTATTGTATATTGAAAAACTTGATGATTATGGTAAATATTTACAACTTTATAAGTGGATATTCCATCTTTCATATTAGTTTGATTTTATATTTATACTAGCATCCATATAGATAGCTATATTGGTATGTACAGCCACATTATAATATGTAGGTAAATCTTTTTGGCAATCTGAATAAGTTTAAGAACTTAACACAATTTAAATTAATCATTTAAAAAGTCAAAATTTGGCCCTTTTTGTACTTATGTCTGCACACAATTGAATATTGAAAAACTTGATAATTATGGTAAATATTTACAACTTTATTAGTTAATATTCCATCAATTATTTTATTTGGATTTTATTTATATACTAGTAGTCCTATTATAATATATCTTACGTTTGTTAGGCTATAATCGCTTGGTAGGATTTTTTTATATGTCCACATAAGTAATAATTCATTTGTGAATTTTTTTAAATCTTGTCCATTTTTCTCTAAATATTCAAATCATAACAACATCATGCATCATGCTGTGCTGAATTCAGTAGCAACTGTAATATACGCAACCTTTAGTCTGCTCTAGATATGTTTCATAAAAAACAGTGTTGACACAAATCTTGAAAAAATGTTAACCGTTATTCTATTATTTTTGTAGAACCCTGTATACATATTGAATTTTAAAACCTCGATGTGGACGCTATATCTGATTTGTTTTAAAGAAAGCTTTCTTATTTGAAAATGTTCAATATATATTATATTTCTTGATATCAAACCATTAAAGTTTTTTCAAATAGAAAGTATATAGTTACCAAGTTAATGACGGACGATGTCAATGAGCTAATTGGTGCTCAAATTATAAAATGAACTAAAACTACATTGGAATTTACTTTTCTCAAGTTTTGTGGTAACAAATAAAACTGAAGTATCACAAGTTTGAATTATGTAGATTTTAAAATAGCAACTAGACATTTAAATGTAGCTAAATTTTAACTTTAATAATAAAGACTAAAACTTTTATTACGCGTATAATAAACGCGGGAAAATTTGAAAGTAGTTTACAGTTTCGATACTTAACTTTTAATAATGTTTTTGAAAATGCGATCTTTTCTAAAAAGTTAATCATTTTGAGAACAGATTCAAATCTGATTTGTGGGGGGGGGAGGCGGGGGAAATTAAATCAAATTATTGCCAATCTGTAAAATATATTGATTTGAATTTTATAATTTCATGCAGAGTCTTCACTTAAGTTCACTATAAGAGGCCATTCAAAAAAGACTTCCCTGAAATTCCTACAAAAATTCACCCTTGCCCCCCCCCCCTCACCCCCTGTCTACATGGTGTCCATAAAATTTGTTGGAACATAAAAAGGCCAGTCCTATAAATTTTCAAGCACCCTTTCACTGCCAATTCCACAACATTTTTCGAGATTTTTGTGATTAACAGATTAATTCCAGCATAAAATTGGTGTTTAAAACAAAGTTAGGCATAATTCCCGATTTTCTCAAGGATTTAAAAATTGAAGTACATTTGGGACTGGGACACATTTCTTCCGGTGTCCTTGCCCCTTTCACTGACCTTTAAAACTTAATTAAACAGAAAATCCAAAAACTGAAAAATACCCCACCCCCTCTCCACTGTCCACATACCGGCAGACCCCCTTACCCCCATCTTGAGGACGTCCTTTTTTAATGGTCCCCAAGTACAAGTAGTGATATAATCAGGTATCAATCAGGAAACTAAATTCCAGAAGCTCATAAAAGTGTGTTTTGATTACCAATTACACTAATCTTCTAGTTTCTATAGTAACACATTTTTTATATATATTTTGATTTATAAAGCTATAAATCAATTTTTTTTTATATTAAAAAAGCGATTACCAAAGTCTGATTAAAATGTTCAAACATTCCGGAATGATGTCGAGGTATAGTTGGTATGTGATTATAAAGCAGTGTTGTAAAACATATTGAATTTATAATTCTTAACTTTACTATTTTCCAATTTTTTTTTTTTTTTTCAATTAGCTGCCATCATGTTGAACCCATCTGTGGGAACGTTCCTCAGCACCTGCATAATCGTCCTAATTACATGCTACCTGATCATTTCCTAACGCGTATAACGTAATTAAAATTATCTACACCTACCAACTCGGATGCTGGCAATTAATTCTTGATCATCGTTATAAAAACAAAACCACCGATGAAAAAAAAAATGGAAAATTGTTCGCGTCACAAAGCACTATCAACGAGGAAATGAAAAATAACTGGTGCTGACGACTTATTTTTGTTAAAAATTTAACAAATTTCGTTTTATTAAGTGTGGTGAGGATCCCCCTTTCATCAGAGGTGTGCTTCAAGAATCAGAGGTGTGCTTCAGAGAAGACCCAGAGGTGGAGAAGGCGTCTCTTTGCTCTTCTTGCGTCATTAGTGCGACCATCCTCAAACATCTTTATCATCAACTGGTAAACTAATTTCGTTGAAGGCAAAGATAGAGAAAAAAAAGACGAAATAATCTTGGTCCAACCTGATTGGAATCCACGTCAAGATTCTCGGCCAACCTGAGCCGCCAACTGACGTCACAAATCCACGTGTCTACCGCGAGGGATTTTTGGATAGTTGTGCCATCGTGCAATGATATGATGGGTGCCTTGGATGCAATGAAAAAGTAGTGCAGCACGAGTATATCTGCCACAAGAAACAGGAAAATGCCGCAATGTGCTCGCCACCGATCCCAACTGCTACAACTTTGAACAACAACCACTTCTGTCAGTCGGCACTGCGAGCATCGGTACCACTTTACTCACGCTGGAAACACACGACGAGACTTATGAATTAAGGAGAGGAATAATCGATTACCTCCCCCCCTCTTCAGGTCTCTGGATTTCATACTTACCCGTCTTATTTTTAACACACAAAAACCAACAACCTAAAAACAACACAAATACGAAAATTTTGTAATAATATCGTCGACTTTTTGGGAATTGCGGACGTCTGCCACTCTGGCACGAGTCATGCATGTGGACGTCGTGGCTGTGCTTGTGGTAAGTCATTTTTACTATTACTATTTTTACATCATTTTTAAAAAGGTGGAAATTTTGCCAAAATCAGAAAGCAAATATTCTGATAAGCCCTGCTTTGTGTGTTCAACACTACGTTTAGTGCAACGGAAAAATGTGGATTATAACCATGCAGGGTGATTTTATCTTTATTTCATTTTGAAAAAAAAATCGTGGTCTGAAAAACACTGGGTTATATAACCCAGATTTGACTTTTATACGATTCTAACAAAATTGAAAATGTGGAAAAGACAAACAAACTCGTCTTTATAAAAAATTCTTTGATTTATAAACGTTGAAATTATATTATAATAATAATGTTGGTGGCATAGTGTTTATGTTAATCCAGTTTTTGATCTTTTTTAAAAAAATCTTCCTGTAAGATGCTATCAATGAAAAAATGTAATAAGAAAGAAGATGGTTTTGTAGGTGCCAAAGGCAAATGGATAAAATGGATAATTGCTGTTCATGTAAAAAGAGCCTTTGTATATGAGGTTATTAGCATGATCTTGGCGGAAGTTCGGCTATTCATTGTATAAAGGAAGCATAGATATCCAGAAACTTTTGAATTTAATTGCTCCTGAGGTACATAATTTATCAGACCAAGTGTTAAGGACCTTCAGAAGCTTGAGCCAATGCTCCGAATAAACCAGGTTTCAGAAGTACCTTTATAATGATTATAATTTCATTCATAAATTAAGACTTAAGTAGAAGTTAAAAGTTGAAACTAAGTCATGGAGTCATGGAAAGTCATGGAAAACTGCAGACCAAGTGTTAAGGACCTTCAGAAACTTGAGCCAATGCTCCGAATAAACCAGGTTTCAGAAGTACCCTTATAACGATTATAATTTCATTCATAAATTAAGATTTAAGTAGAAGTTAAAAGTTGAAACTAAGTCATAGAGTCATGGAAAGTCATGGAAAACTGCAGACCATGTGTTAAGGACCTTCAGAAACTTGAGCCATTACTCCGGATAAACCAGGCTTCACAAGTATCTTCATAATGATTAAGGTTTCATTCATAAAGTAAGATTTAAGTAGAAGTTAAACGTTGAAACTAAGTCATGGAAAACTAAAACAGTTTTAACTATTATAAGTATTTGATGACACAAATGCAAATAGGAAAACCTAAACTCACTAGAATTTTTGTTTATATAACAGTAAAATTTATTTGCAAGCCTATTATTTGAAAAATTGTGCTGTTCAATAAAATGTTGGTAGTTAATTAATCAAGGTGTTGCTAAACTCTAAATTTAAGGTTAAAAATTTGAAAGTCACTCGTGATATAAATAGCATATTTATGTGAATTTTTACCATCAATTAAAGGTTTTTCCCAGAACTTCTAATCTAAGCACTCAATTATTTTTGTAGTTTCCATTTGTTATCTTTAAAAATAAATAATAAATACAATTGAAATATAGTTTCGTTTTATATTGCAATAATCACATTCCAATAACCTTTTTTTACAACAAATAATGAATTTAAAATTTTTAAAAAACGAAATTTAAAAGCAAAACCTATAGATCAACTTTAACTTGACAGGTGTAGGGCACACGTCCCTCTTAATGATACGATTGTGGAAAAAAGTGGAAAACTGGCTTAAAAAATTAAAGAAAATTCCAGAAACACATAAAAAAGTGGAAACATGAGACAAAAGTACGTTAATAATACTTAATAATAATAAAGCGAAATTGGGACAAACATATCACGACCAATCCAGGGTGAGTGAACATGGAGGCCATAGTGTTCATTGGTAGAAACACTTCCAGGTGCCACACTGCTTACCATTTGGCATTTTCTCACGCTTTTTGCGCCTGTTTTTTTTTTTGTTGTTGTTGAACTCCCAAATTGCACCCAACAACCTGCCACTAAAATTCGTATTTACATTTGGTCAAAATAGCTCATTTAGGGCAAGTAGTGCTGTAGGTAGGCAGTCCATGAGGAAGGTAGACGGGCAGGACCGAGGGAGGTCAGCTGCTGACTTATGTATGATAAATGACCCTCAGGGGTCAGCAGAGTGGGGGTGGAGGGAAATGTGTGTGTGAAAACTGGCTTCTCGGGTCAAAAAGGTTCTGCGCTTCTAAGTGCCGATTATATTTTCAGAAATAAAAGAATACCGAAAAGAGCAAAAGGTGGAAGAAGGGGGGAGAAAACAAGATGGAGGGGAGGGGAGAAAAGCCGGACCTACCAGAATTGCCGGACTCTTGTTTTGGGATTCGGTCGCTGGCTTATTGGACATCAATATGGTTGCCGACACCCTATTTGAATATCTACCCCGTCGGCATCTTTAATACTTTCCCGTTTCGGTTGTCTCGCACCTTGAGTCTTTGTCAGAGTTACCCAACAAAAGTTTAAAGAGGTGGGGTCCAATTTGTCCTGTCTTTTGATTAGAAATTTTTTCCAATCCCTCACCTCAACTTAGTGCTAACCAGCCCCTATTCACGCCCTGATAAGGAATTTTTAACGCGTAAAAGGTAAACTTTCGATTAACCGGAGGCCGGATTAACCGCGACTAATGCAGCATATGTACACTGAGTCATAAAAACGTAGAACCCAATAAAAAAAAAGCACAACTTCGTGAAAAATACTTCGGTTTAAATGAAATTTTGCACTTGCATAGAACAATAGTGTAGGAACAAAAAACATGTTCCGGACGTGTGACAAATCTAGGATTTTTCATTTTTCAACAAGACCGTGCTCGAGAAACAGTTGAACTGCTGCAACGGGAAACACCACAGGTCATCGAAACCCCACCACTGGCCACCAAACAGTCCAGACTCGAATCCAGTGGACTACAAAATGTGGTGAGTTCTCTAGGAAAAGGTTTACAAATCGAAGATTAATAATATCAAAGACTCGAAACTACGAATTAAGAAAACTTGGATTGAGCTCGACCATCGTATAATAGATTCCCCAATCAAAGAATGGCGCGTTAGATTCCGGGCTTGTGTAAAGGCCAGCGGAGAATATTTTGAGCACATTTTATAATTAATTTTTATTCCTACATTATTGTTCTATGCAAGTGTCAAGTTTCATTTAAATCGAAGCATGTTTCACGAAGTTGTGATTTTTTTTAATTGGGTTCTACTGTTTTATGACTCAACGTAAAAACGAATATCATGTCGTCATGGTGATGCTTTTCAAACATTACTCTTGCCAAGATTTGTTAAAAATGTTAAAAATCAAAATATCAGAAGTTTTTGATAAAAACCCGTGGCGTCTACGAGCACACCTTGACACTAAGTACACTAAATAGACAGACCTCTTTTGGAAATTCCTAAAATACGTAGTAGTATTAAAACCAAATATCCACTTGATTTGCGGAACGTCTACGTTATCTTTTTTTATTTTTCAAGTTCATCGTAAGTTATCTAAGGAAAGCGACCGTTGATAATCTCAGTTCATTGCAAACAACTCGAATATGGTTTGTATAAAACCAACATGAGCAACTCTTACAGTGTGTTCCAGTCAACCTCTAAAAATGCATGTGTGGGTTGGCTAACATTTACCAATTTCATTTCTTATAATATTAAACTTGACGCAATATTCGATGAGGAGGCCTAAAAGCGCGCTAATATCAATTATTGCCCAAATGCACCCTCTGTGGCTCACGTGGATTACATAAGCGACATAAACTTCCCTCTATTAACGCGTCCATGATGATGATACCTCATTTTTAAGATTAATTTCGTTGAAATTTTAACGTGCATTGCATACCATAGCCGCCTACCTAAAATACGGTAGCTCCAAATGCATTCTGGGACCGGCTACATCAGGGTTAAGGTAGACTTAGGGGGGCCATTCAAAAAGGACGTCCTCAAGAATGGGATGAGGAGGGGGGGGGGGTTGGGAAGAGGTTTGCTGGCATGTGGACAGGGGGATGGGGGGAAAGCCATTATGGACGTCCACTAATGATGGTATTTTTCAGTTTTGGGATTTTTTATTTAAGTTATAAAAGTCAGTGAAAGGGGAAATGGACACCAGAAGAAATCTGTCCCTAGTCCCAGATGTACTTGGGTTTTAAAAACCTAGGGAAAGTCAGGAATGATGTCTAAATTTGAGTGAAACACTCATTTTATCCTGAAATTTCTCCTCGAGGTTAGGAAATTTAGTTAATCATACAAATCTGGACAAATGTGCATGTCCCAAATGCACATTTATGGAAATTGATGGGATTGGCTTTTGTATGTTCCAAATTTTCTGGACACCCTACTTCCAAAAAAAATGTGAAGGACGTCTATGAGGGGGGTGTTGAATGGCCTTTGTAAGTTCCAACAAATTTGCCGAAAATGGTTAATTTCAAGTGGTGTTTCAGAAGAAACTTGAGTACGGCATCGGTTGTGAGAACTGTTCTTACTTTTTACTGACATGAAACTTGTGAAAAGTACATTTCTTGAGAACTTTTCTTGAAAAGTGGTGCCTGCATGGCCTTAGATTTTCACTTCCACAATGGCCACTTCAGAACTAAAAGTGCCATGTTGTAATGCTACGCTACAGGCTCATTGTTTTTTTAAATTCTGTGTTGTTACTAATACTCAACAAACTTAGTCGTATTAAGAAAATAACTTCATGGGCTGACATTTTAAAGTAAATTGAGTCAAAAGCTTTAACTTCATTTCAAATGAGATGAATTTGCAGTTCTGCCGCGTATTTACAAACTTCTGCTCGAAAATTGTGAGAATGTTATCTGCTTTAGTGGCATTGAATGTCTGGTATGCCAACATTAGGTTAATTTATTTAGATAATATTATTCTACAATGTTTAATCGTCAAATATCACCTAAAAACGCTCATTAAATAAAGATAGGGGAAAACCAGTGACGTCATCATGACATGACGTGTGCCTTGCCGTATTTAAACCTGAGATTTCTGAAAGTTGGAGGCGAATCTGGTAAAATTCTGCTAAAACCGGTGCAGGTTGCTTCGAGAGAATTATATACACTCATATTTATTCTGTTAAGTAATTTCAAAAGGCGTTCACCTCCTACATTCAGGAATTTCAGAAATGTATCAATAAAAAACTCTTGTTTCTTTGAGTGACATTATATTTATAATACTGAATATTTAGAACACAAATATTAGATGAACTGTGGCGTTTCCTATTGCAGCAGTTCAACTGTTTCTCAAGCACGGTCTCGTTGAAAAATGAAAAACTCCAAGATTTGTCTCAACCTGTTTATCTCGAAATTTTAATCCTTCCCATGGAATTCGAGTGCATTTTTTAAATTTTATGAAACAATATGATCAACTCCATCCAGATCTATAAGTGGCACGATGTGAAGTGTATTTACATTAAAAATTGGGTTATTTCCCTATTTAATAATTTTTGAGAAATGTTAGTCAAGTACCAATACAGGTTACGCAATTTAAGATTTTGCAACCACAAAATAATAAGAAGGGTTCTTCTTTAAAAACTAAAACTGAATGAGGGTTATGGCCATAAGTTGACGGGTCATGATGATATCTTATATAGAGATGCACCCAGATAAAAAAAATTCACACCAGGCCACAGATTTGGTGAATGTCAAATTCGGGGAAGGCATTGGGTGTAACCCTTGCCAAACTCGAAATATATGGTTTATGTGCCAGACAAGCAGACAGTCAGACTGACGGACGAACTGACGGTTATCAGTTTCATTGACTGGTCGGAGTTCATTGCATCCGGGTATAGACAGTACCGGAAGGCACTGGGGCGCCAGAAATTTCATTGGCGACAAAGGAGAGTCAGGGAATTTCTCAAATATTTGCCCTCAGTAGTATATACCCTAGATGCAGTATTTATACAATTAGTAAACTGATAAAAAAAATAAACCTTGTCGATATTTTCCTCCAGCGATAACATAGCCTCCTCAAATTCCTGCTATATTTAGATTACTTCGGTGTAATTTTATGTAGTTGGATAACACGTAACTTTAATCAGCAGTGTGACACATTTTTTAAAATGTATTTCATACTTGTTTAAAAACCATAGAATATGCAATACAGAACAAGGTGAATCACATGAACATGTTCACACATTGATTAGAAGAATGGTTAGATATGTCAACTACACGAACAGGTCCAACGTAGGCGCGTATTTCGAACCGACATGTTTAAAACGTGTATACAGTGGAACCTCGGTTTACGAACACCACACGTTGTTTCACTTTACGAACGATGCTTCAGCTGACGAACACTAATCAAAGGTCCGAGTTTCGGCAATTGTTTTACTAGTTCCAGCAGAACATCTTTGTTACGGATAAGTTTTACTAAATACAAGAAACATCAAAAATGTGTTTGAATTTCAAAGGATTAAAATTAAAATCTATATTAGTTTCAAGGATATAGACTCAATTTCAAATATGGCAAAAGTTCGTCTCTTGTTTTCTCCACGCCAATTGCAGATGCAATTGATGTGAATCCATTAATGACGTAATTTGAGACTTAAATCATGTAATTAATAACAGAATTGAGTAGAATAATACAAATTTTCCTAATGGAAACAATGTTTGTCAAAGTAAGTTTCTTAAATAGAATGTGCGAATGAATTTGATTCGCAGAAACGTCAGCATGACGACACCACGTGGGTGTCTTTATTTCCTATTATGTTGGAAATCATGGATGTTTATATTAAACTGCTTTCTTCTAATATTACTCTTATATTTATTTCCTTTCTGTATTATTTTCACACACAAAGTCATAACATGTTAAAAATAATTCTAGGACAAAGAACGCATTATTTGGATTTATATTAATTGCAATGGGAAAAATTGATTCGGTTAACGAACTTTTCGGTTTTTGAACAAGGTCGAGTAACGGATTAAGTTCGTAAACCGAGGTTCCACTGTACTAGAAACAACTCTTGATATTTGCATGTGTAATATTTTCTTCTTGTTTTTTGATTCAGTTAAATTTAATTTAGTTAAATTAAAACTGTGCGAGTAAGAAACACATTGTTTGGAAACAATAGTCTGACATGTAATGTTTATTACTCAATAATAGATCTATCAAGAACTCACTGAGGGGGATTCTTTGAGGAAGTTTCTCGATACGGTATATTTACAATAGACATGTTTGAAAACTAAGGAAATTTTCAAGTTTTTGTAGTGTAGAAGTTGTTATATAGGTCGCTTAATTACGAAAGTAAGTGGCCTAATCAGATTTCGCATCGAATTAAAACTACTAACTCGTAATTTATAGAGTAAAAAAGAAAAAAATGGATCTCATATAAAACACTTACCCCCACCTTGGACATCAACATCAACTGGAGGTGATATTAGTGCAGAAATTAATCAACCAAATTACACTTTCTATCCGAGACGGTGGTCATAAAATCACCAACAACTATAAAAACGTAGAAAAAACATCATTATTATGCAAATTCGGTAAACATTAACCTAAATTCTATCACACTTGCTTAGAATCTCATTAAAGCAATAGTTACGGAGTACCTTTCATGAAAATAAAAAAGTATATTTTATAAATAACACGTTTTCAGCCAAAATTCTTAGAAGAAACACATTTTACTGGTAGTTACTGGCACACTTCTGAACAAGTTTTTTTCCCCAACTTATTGTATAACTGCACCAATTTTTCGAAAGCAGGGTACTAATTTAATTGATGTTTTATACATCTAGTGAACGAGGGACGGTCAAAAAGTCTCGCATATTCATTTATTATTCGAAAACCAGAAGTCGTACAAATAAACTGAAATAGCCATTTAAATGAGCAGGAAATTTTCTATTTTTCAATGTAGGACCCGAGTTTTTTTTACATATTTATCCAGTTAAGATATTACCGAACCGCAAGTTTCACATCATCGTCTGTTTAGAATTTTTGACCACTCAAGTATTCCTTTAGTGGACCCGACCTTTCTCCAACGACTTTCATCTCTTTGGTCCACTGAAGGAACAATTAAGTGGTCAAAAACTCCAAACTGAAGATGATGCGAAACTTCCAGTTCGGCAATTTTACGACATTTGACGAGAGGGGTATAAACAAACTCATCAAACATTGGGATAAATGTGACAACAAACTCGGGTCCTACATTGAACAATAGCAAATTTTCTGCTCATTAAAATCGATGTTTCAGTTTTTTTTGTACGACGTCTGGTTTTCGAATAATAAACGAATATGCAAGACTTTTTGACCGCTCCTCGTATAATAAACTAAAGTCATTGTATGAAAAAACTTATCATGCTCATTCACATGCTTTTCAAATTAACCAAAAATGTTACTTGTTTTCGAAAAATCGTTGTAAATCGATGATATGAAAAGGATTTGTATTTCCAAGTATTTATTTTGCCATCTTTAACTGTTTTTATACATCGATTATGGTCACTTTGTATACCGAGAATCTGTGATGCATGAATTTAATTCCAGATTTTATACCCGAATGCACTTTGTTGAAATTACCTTTTTCTTGACAAATGGTTAATTAGACTTCCTGAATACAAACTTAGCACTCTACTTAATCCTCAATTGAATTTTTTTTTCTGAGAATCTACGTCAATGCTTACATTCAGTAAAATAACTATTTGTATTGCTATATACAGTGTCATACGTTTAACATCCCTCAGCAGCATGCCATTTAGTTATTTGGTTTTCAGACACCTATTTTAAGAGGATACCTCAGCGTATTACACACAAAAATCTACAAACTTTATGAGAAAGTGATTTAGATAAATATTGAAATGCACCAAAAACATTATGAAATGGGTCAAGAAATTTTTGTTTTGCATATTATCATTTTTGTTACCCAATGTTAATAATTATAATTATTGTACAATATACATATAATAACAATACTTATTTTTATCCTAACTTGTGTTAACATAATTAGAGTTTTATAGCTTTCTTTAGACTGAATTTATACATATTCTTGTAATAAATCCATTTGCCTTAAGCCCATTTAATTTACTAATCTCTTATGCCAAATTAAACTTGGTGCTTATAAATTATCTCACCCCAAAAATAAATTATTTCAGAAAATAATTTTAAAAAAATTGGCAAGTAACATAACGTGATCATGTGATGTAACATACCTAACCTAACTTGTTTATTTAAATCAATTTTTTTTATTATTTTCGAAAATAATCTATTTTTGGGGGTGAGATAATTTATAAGTGCCCTAAACTATAATCTACACAAGAATGATCAAACATAATTTGCTGAAAATCTATTTAAAACTTTTATTAATCCATGTCCACAAAACTTTAATCATCTAATAAATCTGTTTTTCCAAATTTTTAATTTGAAACAAGAACCATTATACCATTAACACTAACATAATTTCACAACAAAATGTTGTTGTTTCAAATACTAACATATTTTAGGACTTTTTGAAGTGTTGGAAATGTTTGTGAAACAGCAACAACATGATTTCAGCACATTTACTCCCCGCCCCCCCCCCCTTTCCCCCCAAATCAACATATCTAACAACATAACAATACATCCTGTATTTCATCTAACCAGTAGTAGCTATATACAGCACTCAATAATTTGTATCTATAATTACACTAAGTGTAATGTTATTTATCGAAACTGGTTACACACATTGAAAACAAGGATAAATTATTGAGGCAGATTCCAGTAGTCCCACGGGCAATACCTTTTAAGCACACAGACCTACACTTTTTTTCCATGTTCAGAGTATAGTTTCTAGAAACTGGATGTATTATTCACTCTGTTCTGGAGTTTAGGTTGTGTAGTATATATATATTTTTGAAAATAATCTCTGACAAACTCTTTCAAAAGGTTATTGGCGATGGCGTGATCGCTTATTTTTACTTATTTTTACGCAGAGATGAGTCTTACTTGGCAAAACTCTGTTTTTGGTCATAATATTCGAGAGAAGCTGGGTTTCAATCAAAACACTGTTCATTCATTAAGTCATTCAACGTTTGAAAAAATAAACACAGTGGGCTATTTAAGATTGAGCAAACCCCCGCTCAATATGGAGGCTCTGACGTCACCATTGTTGCATTTGTTAATTATAGAGTTAGGCCACATTATCATGCGGTTAGTTTTACTATTTTTCTACACGGCTCTATGACGTTTATTCGGGGGTAAATTTAGGATGGTGTGGCGAAACTGGAAGCTGCTAAAGGGCGTGTGTGTGCACTTGGAAAATAACAAAATGGACGATGGAATTTTAAAACAAGAATTTCACTTGTCATCGCCCACCATTCACCATCACTGCTATTGAAATGTTAGTACGTCAGCACGGAACAACGGCTTCACTCAACTAAAACAGTCAATCTCTAAATTTTTCAAACCCCTGCAATGTCTGAGATTCACTCCAGATCATTTGCACTTCATTCAAGAAAATTATTAAATAAACCATTATGGAAATAGACATAATTGGAAGAATTAGGTACTGCAGGGGTTCCTCGCACTTAAGTCTTTTGATTTTTAAACAGAGACATCACCCCACACACGTCTCTATTTCCTCAAGTATTCAAATTCATAATTCCATAATTTATATATAAAATGCAAACTTTATGAGTTACATTACAGGACTGAATTTTGAAAAACTAAGTTATACTATGAAGTCAAGAGAAAATGTAATAAAAAAGGAAATCTCAATATTATAATAAATTGCATTTATAGGGGGGGGGGGGGGCCCTGCTGGCATGTGGACACCTCGTGGACAGAGGGAGGGGATAAAGTCTATAATTTACAACATTGTACTACAAAATATAATGGGATTAAAAGAGTCAGTAAAGATCGATTAACTGTAGGAACATTCAATAAGGACGTCCTCGAGAGGGGGTAAGGGAGGGGAGGGGGTCTGCTGATATGTGGACGAGTGGGAGGAGCCATTATGGACGTCAACCAATGGTGGTATTTTTCATTTTTTGGATTTTTTGTTTAATTAAAGTGGGGAAATGGACACCACAATTTACGAAATGTGTCCCCAGTCTCAGATGTACTTAAATTTTTTAAATCTTTGGAAAGTCGGGAATTATGTCTGACTTTGTGTTAAACATCTGGAATTTCCCCTCGAGGTCAGGAAGTTCCGGGTATTCGGAAAAATCTGGAAAAATGTCTTGGCTATGGTGTTTGGAAATTTATAGGATGGGCCTTTGTAAGCTCCAACAAATTTCTGGACACCCTACTTTTCCAAAAATATTAAGGACGTCTGTGAGGGAGGAGGGAGGTCCTGGCTAAAATGGACACCATGTGGACAGGGGGTAAGGGGGGAGTCAATTTTTGAAGGAATTTCGGAGACGTCCTTTTTGAATGGCCCCCAAGTCATAGTGTATTTTAAACATTTAGAAATTATAATAAAGTATTACAGTTTGATTGTTATTATTTCTTATTTCTGTCTGAAAAATTCTTTAACAAATATAAATTATCTTTTTAAAATACTCGAGAACGTATTCCATTGGTTTAAAGTAAGCTTTTAAGTAACCTATGTGTATATTGGGGAGAGGGAGGACCTCCTTTACATGGACGACCCCTTGAATATGTGCGAGAAGACGTTTCAATTAAAATTTGAAAAACTTGTTATCTCGTTTAATAATTGTTGTACGAGTGTGTGAATATGCCTTATTTACACTCGAATGCCAAACATTTCTCACCCAGCTTGAATGAATAGGAAAAACCTCTTTCATACATGTAAATAAACCAGTGTTATGGGCATATAAAACATGTAGATTAAGATAATAATAACGGAATGTAATGGCCATCATTTTTTTTCTACCCTGGAGTGGTTGGCCCAGGAGACTTGACCTATCTTGTTTTTAAAACCTTCTGGGCTCAGTAACATGAACTCTTTAACCCCTACCCTATCTTGTAGAGCGATTCATGAAGTTTTATATTTTATCTATTTTTTTATTTGTATTTTCATCACGCATGCGCTCGATATGCTTAAACTACACTGAGTCATAAAAAAGTAGAACCCAATGGAAAAAAATCACAACTTTGTGAGAAATGCTTCGATTTTAATGAAATTTGGCACTTATATAGAACAACAGTGTAGGAATAAAAAACATGTTCCGGACATGCGACAAATCTCGGATTTTTTCATTTTTCAACAAAACGGTGCGTGCTCGAGAAACAGTTGGGAAAACGCCACAGTTCATCGAACTCAACCACTGTCCACCAAACAGTCCGGACTTTAATCCAGTGGACTACAAAATTTGGGGAGTTCTCCGGGAAAAGGTTTACAAATCGAAGATTTATAATATCGAAGACTAGAAACTACAAATTAAGAAAACTTGGATCGAACTCGACCAGCGTATAATCGATTCGTCAATCTAAGAATGGCGCGCTAGATTCCGAGCTTGTGTAAAGGCCACCGAAGAACATTTTGAGCACATTTTATAATTCATTTTTATTCCTACACTATTGTTCTATGCAAATGCCAAATTTCATTTAAATCGAAGCAATTTTTACGAAGTTGTGATTTGTTTTTACTGGGTTCTACTTTTTTATGACTCACAGTGTACACGTGTGGGTTGGTTTGCACTTCAGTGAATCAAAAGTATTTGCTGTATTTGAAACCTACTATGTAAACCAAAGTAACTCATTTTTTAATGAAAAGACAACAAAGCAAGTTATTTTCGTCTATTTTGTGTTTATATAACGTAGTAAAACGTTAGAAAATCAACAATGGAATACTTCTGTTATTCTATACAAATTAGTTTAAGTAAGTTATTTATTATTTTAGTATTTGTTTAATGTAAGTATGTTTGTTGGCATCGAAATAACTAAAAAACAAAACATTATGAGAGCTATAAATAGCTTTAATATGGTATTAACACTACAACATTTGGCATCTTCAGATTAAAATTCACATTTCCAATCAAAGATTGGATGAGTCAACCTTATTAGCTATAGATAAAGGTTTATTTTCAAATTTCTGTTTCTAGAAACCATGAGGAATTTCTCTTTACTCACCATGTCTGTTCATGTGTTTTTTCAGAGCCATATATAATTGTTTTCCTCCAAGTTTTATAAACTAAATTCGTTAAGACTTTTCGGAATCGTTTACTAAATGGTCCGGAAACGACACGTGTTGCGCACATTTTATACACAAATATGGCCGTACTCCACCTTTTTATGTGAAATTTCAATACGATATTTATTTTTTCAATAAACATTATTTATTTTTTTCTTCGCTATTTACTAGAGTTGACACACGTCATTTTAAGCATTTAAGGAGAGTTGGCAAGATCAAGTTTTAACTAGATATTATATTTTTGTAAAATTCTTTACAAAATATGCATCCAATACGAATTTTACTATCAAATTTTGAAGATGGAGACAAGTTCTTAAATAGGGATCTACACAGTATACTTGTAAGGAAAGTCATTTTGAAATACAAATGTGAGAATAACGAGGTATCTAGGAGAAAACTTTGATTATTACAATTGGAAAGTCTTAAAAAGTTAATAAAATTTGAATTACATGTTTTATTACAATTTATTTCATCGAAGTTTTGATTTCTGTTGATAGATGGCACTGCATGTCGCGGTATAGACGGTACTGTACATACGGATACAACGCCACCTCTGTTCGTTCTTAGAAACTACACAGAATAAAATCTAAATAATAGATATTCAATTGTTATTTTGGTATTTTTTACTTTAATCTTCAGTTCATGAACTACTAGCTTTTTAAAAATTTAGAAAAATGCATGCTGTTAGTTTCTCACATTTGTCTTTCAAAATTGTATCATTGTAGATATATTTAACCGATTGCTGAGACCAGGGCATTTACGCTTAAAAATGGACAAAAACTGACCGATGAAGATTCAAGGTTGAAACCGGTAAATTAACTAGAGTTTTTTTTTTACACGTTCCTAGATTACTTTATGTTTAACAGCAGGCTTTTGCATAGTGCAATCACCATTTTAATCGTCTTTATTTTTTTATATTTTTTTTTCTGCAACAGACGAATAATAAATTTCTATTGTAGTTTACCACCCCCACTGTTTCACACTTAAAAGTAAACAGAGTAATTTTGCGGCAAAACTCAATTTGCTGTCTCATGGCGTTGTGCTTCAATCTACAAGAACACATTTTAAGCTGACTGTTCAACAATCGCAATGTCCTTGGCATGTATATTATTTAAAAAAATAATTGCAACACATCAAATTATTTTAAAGAATTCTGAAATCATTTAAAACGATTTTTTCATTTATTGTAATATTCATTTTCAATTCAATTCAGTACCCTAGAGTCAGCAAATAAATGCCATATGGTAGGGGGAATGGCAGGAGAATGCTCCTACGTCAGTAGCGACTTAGACATCATTGTTAGATTGAATTTTTACTAAATCTGGACTTTTGCCAGGAAGGCTATTCCATCAAGTAATCGCATGTAAAAAGAAGGACCAATAGGAAGCATCCGTCTTGGCATGAAGCTCGGTCAAAAGACTTGAGTGATTATGTCTACTCCTAGAGTGGTGGTTAGGCGTTAATATATTTGAATTACGAGAAAGATTAAAACGTTTGAATAACCCCATATATAACTTTTCGCGTCTGAATCTCGACGTGTCCCAATTTAGAAAGTGGAGCATTTCTGTCACACTCGCGGAATGTTGGTAATCGCCCTTAACAAATCTGGCTGCTCTACGCTGGACCATCTCTATATCCTGAATATGAACCATCCTGTGAGGGCTCCAAACAGGAGCATAATATTTCAACATAGGGCGAACCAGAGTTGCGTAGCCAGTTTCCGCTACATTTTCCTCACATTCTCGAAATTTGGAGAGTGGAGATATGCAAATGTCCTATCGTTCATATTATTGATCTAAAAATGGGTTTTAATGAACTCTTTTCATTGTTAATGTTAAGTAAAGCCGGTAGCTTTTGTAGATTACTCTTGAATGATACAATCTGCCATGAACTCCGAAGCTCCTGTACATCAAAATTTATCACCCCAGCTTTCCAATCTTCTTTATCAATTATTTTCTAGTATATCTTCATCTTATCTTTAGATTTATATCTACAAAATTGGTATAATGCAGCTTGATTTATTGCCATTGTCATAATTCTTGTCCGACATATGGGAGGCCATCCCTGTCATATCTGAAGATGTTATCCTACCAATCTGAAGATACTGGTTATTGTAGCAGTAAAATAGCAATGCTAAATCATCTCAACATACTGAATGCAATGCCACCTAAGTCGTCCATTACCCCCAATTTTTCATTTACTGCTACCTCCGTATTCACTACATGTTTATCAATTGTCTGCTGTATTATACCCATGCCAAAGCTTCGTGGTTCACCCGCTGGGATCGCAATAGCGCTGACAAATGAATTATCAAAGACTTTATATAACCAGTTGAAATCATTGGTAACTAATATAGCTGTCTTGTGTGAATGTTTTTCCTCCTCGTTGGGTGTTCTTGGAAGAGCGAGGATATTGTGTAAAAAATGTTTTGTCTTGCTATTACTCATTATATTCGAATCTATAATATTATTTAATGGAGTGCTGGGCAGTAATTGAGCACATGGAATGAATTTAAGTAACAAGTAAAAGAGTAGTGAGTACAAAGAGTAATTGAATACAAAATGTAGTAAAGTAATTGAATGCAAATGTACTCAAAACGTACGAGTACAATGCTCTCGATTACAAAAATGTACTCACATTGGGTGATTACAAATGTCCTCGAGCATTTATGTAATCTGAAATTATGAGTACCAATGTAACCGAGTATGAATAGAATTTAAATACGTACTTTTAAGTGATTGAGTTGCATTTAATACGTTTGAGTAACGAGAATGAGTAACTTGAAATGAGGGTCATCCTAAAAGCTAATATGAAAGTATCCTAATTTTTACATTTCTATATACTTATGATCCTTTTGTTATCGTATGCACTGTTCTTTTTTACCCCTTTAATTATTAAGATTTTGCTAATTTCTAAGAGGGTTTATTTTGTGTTCTCATATTCAAGATTTTTTAAATTTTAATTGTTTCTTCTTGTAATAAAACCTACGGTGTTTAAAATAAATTGAGTTCCCCGAACAATACTTTTGCAATCCGCCATACTCGTAATTGGTACTCGTATCCATGAGTAGAAATTACCCAAATACTATGATTACGACACAACTCATACTGTGGAGTACGATTCCACAGGCACTAATCAGTACTTCTACACACGAGTACATATTTGTCGAAGTTTGATTACTCATTTCACATGACTACTGATTACATGTACTATAGAGTATGATTCCATTGCATTCGTAATCAGTACTCCTACTCATGAGTATAATTTGCTCAAGTTTTCCAAATATATTTTCCAAAATATACGTTTCTATCTAACAAGGCTACGAAACTTTGAAGGTTTGGTTTCAAATTAAAGTCTGCAGTTCTGTAGCCAAATAAACTAAATGAGCCCACCAGAACTCAAAACAGTCTATATACAGACAAAACTTTGGGAAACAAGTTAAATAATCCAGTCTTTGTTGTACGATGATAACACTGTCTGTATAAAAGATAGCCCACATTCATGGACTCGCAACTCTATTTTTTTTGTTCGCACCATATCAGTATATCCTTGCAAAATAGCCAAAATTTGACCTTTTTTTCCTATCCTTAAAATGCCAAGGTAGTGCTAACTCCACATAATGTACGAATATAGGATCCACAGAGCATCTGTTTTTCCACTATTGATATAATCAATGGTATTTCCCGTCATCCATTGCGTTTGCAAGGACAACCATTCATAAAAACGCT
Source organism: Julus scandinavius (assembly GCA_034696685.1). Lineage (NCBI taxonomy): Eukaryota > Metazoa > Arthropoda > Diplopoda > Julida > Julidae > Julus > Julus scandinavius. Next base: position 8,282 of record JAQGAE010000746.1, on the reverse strand, counting down.
GAAAGAAGCACATGGAAGCAATAAAAATAATTTATCAATGAATTTGTCAACAATGGGATAAACCAGAATTGATCTTCCACTAAACCTGAACGGGCAAAAACATTGATCACTAACATATTATTATGATTATGTCGCGACTATGGCGCACATTTTCAATCATGGTTTCTAGTGAAGTGATTATGTAATATTAGCTGTGGTTATGGAACGGATTTCATCCGAGCTGAAAACCGATTTTGGTAGAATTTATACCTCACCACTCACCTTAACTACTCATTACACATGCACAAGTGACTAAGGCTAATATCTCAATTTTCTATAAAAACCTTACAATTCCAAGATTAACTCATAAAACAGTAGAAATTATAAGAATTCAAATGCAGTCTCAAAACATTTTCAGAAATATCTGCGCTATACGGTCCTCTCAAACTTTGAAAATTAAATAGGGTAACGTTATTAGGATTAACGTATCAATTTAATTACTGAATCTTGTAAGTTTATATTTGCCAAAGTTTGCAATAAAGCCGACCAAACCTTGTTCGTTTATAGCTGGGGAGGTCATCTCGTATACCAAGTTTGCTTTTATTATATTCTTAACGATCACGTTTTGTTACCTTTCTGATGACGTGGTCGACTTTTTAATGTTATTTGGTTACCAGATTCAAAAATAGCTCTATGGGCATGCTTAATAGCCGTTTATATACTCTACAGTATATATATGGATCGGTATATCGCCCTTCAAGCACATATATACATTGTAGACCTACCCCAAACAACACCCATCTTTACTGAACTATTTAATACCCTTATGTTTGTGGCTTGTGCCCTCTCCTGGTCGCGTGGGCTCCAAATTGGTGCAAAAGTAACAATTGGCTGTTTTATTTCCCTCTGAAGAAGTACGAAAAGGCACCACAAAGTGACAACTGCTCGGAAAGGTGCTAATGGAGTGACAAATCTGACTTCTGTCTTTGTTGATTCCCCATGATCAAGTATCCCATCACCATCTCGAGATGCTAATTAAATTTAAAAGATGTTTGATTTGCAACTTCAACATCGGGGCCACAAATACAGCATAGATACCGATTTTTGGCCAGCAACCTGCGAAGTACGAGTTCAATTTCCATGGTCGTGATATTTTCTACATGTTGTGTTATGGCAACTTCTGGAAGCAAGGCCGTGTATGTCCTCACATTTGAGGGGGAGAGGGGATAGGGTCCAGAATCTTGTGGTAGACTATTTTGGCTATATATTTAGGACCACCAGTATGTGGCATCACAGTGGTGGTGTTCTTAATCTCGTGCACGTGCTGTTCTCAATCTCGTGCACGCGCTGTTCTCGATCTCGTGCACGTGCTGTTCAAACAAAGAACAATGGCATGCCTAAAAGCACTATCTTGACTTTAAGATTTTGAAACAAATTTTTATTTAAAACAAAAATACAGCATTATTCTTTGCATTCATGCATCCTTGAAACATGCTTTTTATAGTCTAAAAACTTTAGCTAATTTGGTGAATTTGTCCAGCTTGCAATTGGAAGACGGCAGTCATTTTTGGTAATTTTTGAAAGAAACAAAACAAAACCGGAGTGGTTCCAATCACTGAAAGAGATTTAGATATTTTACGACTCGTTGCAAGCAAAGGTCATCCATAAAAGCAGATGAGTCGTGCCACAAGAGGGAAATCCACCATTAAAACTGTCTTTTAAGAAGTCAATTGTAATGCAAAATTGGCATCTAATGGATGCGCGCATCCCCTATATCAATAGGGTAGAAAGCAAACTTGTGTATTTAAGTCTAATATTTCGTCTCCCGCCACACTCTATTAACTTTCAAGTACATGATAAAAAGGCTTTTTGAGGTACTCCAACTTATTTCGATGCAAATTGGGCAAATAAAACATATTTGCACAACTCCAACCAAACTCTATCAAAATATAGTAAAGAAAGTCATAACTTGTTTTAATGTTCAAATGACTTGGCACTGGTAACAAATGATGGGGACAAGAAATGAAGGTAGTATTTGTTCACTAACTGACAATCCTTAATTGCAACCTGGAAATCTTTTATAGCTAAGCATATCATTGCAATATTAATAATAATAATATAATTATAAAATAATTCAAAAAGGGGCCATTCAAAAAGGACGTCCTCGAAATGCGAATTTCCATCCGTTTTCAACTTAATAGACATGCAAAGGAATTGTCGATGGACAGATCCACCAGATTACTGCAATCTTTTAAAAAATTATGATGTGTTTATATAAAAATGACATCAAAGGTTTATTTTCACGACTTCAATGTTTTCAAATACTTCACATCATTCGAAATCTTCAAAATGAAAACATGATGAGCTCTCAAATCGTGAAAAACACTTCATTGAAATTGAATTTTTACATAAATTAGATACGGTTTTCAAAATAGAAAGTTTTCCTTCCAATGAAAGTTTAAAAGTGAATTAAGCATTTGATCACCTTGACATTTCAGCACAAAAGCAGCTGATGCAAAACAAAAGGCTTTTACGCCTCCAACTTATGATTTGTCCCAAATTACTTCCACAGTCACACCCTGACATTTCAATTAGGATGTATTCACCGAATGCGTGGAAAAGGGTCAAATTAAAGAGTAAATATTTGTTTCTTCGCTTTTTCACAAATACTTTATTGGGAGTTTCGTGAATCTTTATTTGATTTTCAACTTCGTTTGTCATGGTCTTGCAGGCATCGAACAGAAATTTAAGAGTGTAAATCTTGATCTACACTCACGGTTATACTGCCCACGATGCAAATTCAGAAGTGAAAACCTAACTTATCCATGATAGATTGTTTCCTAAATCTATATAATGAAGAATTTAGGAATTTTAACAACATCTTTCGGAAGTGGGAGAAATCTTCACACGCCTTGTGTAATATTTGCTGATGTCTTACAACCTTTTGCACTTTAAGAAACCCCAAATGTAATTTTAATCCGGTTGGCAACAATAGGAAAAGTTGAATTTAAAACAAATTAATCGAGATACATGCAATGGCATAATACGAAAACTGTACCAAAAGTAAGTGTACTGATTTGCCTAGAGCGACTAGGTCATGTTAGCAGACGATATTCGGTTGTACATATGTGTGAATCCGGTACTAGTGTTAAATTCAAGAAATCTGCCACCGAGACATTTGCAAATTTAACTGAAGTTTATGGAGTTGCCACTATATAGAGAAATATGGTTTTATGGTTAATATGGTTACAGCCCAAATCTAGCTTCGTGTTAGTTCTACCATTTCCCTAAGTTAAAATCCAAGTTGAAAGGTCAGTGTTACTGGACTGTGGATTTACCCAAATAAGTAATCGAGGTTCTAAACACTAACAGGAAATACATTCCATACAGCCACGACATGTGGAAAAAAATGTTGGAACCACTGTGTGGTACTTCGATGGAGATAAGTTGTGATGTCATGTGCATCTTATATACTGTTAAATTAAAAATCAGTACATTTACTTTTGGGTCATACCTCGTATGTTCATACTGCATTTATACAGCAATACAGGGTGTCCAAAAGGCTGAGAACACTTCAAATGGTTTCAACTACAAATGAAAGGAGACTATTTGTGTAAATATACTTTTTGGACAACCTGTATTTGTTATCATCAAATTAGAAATGCTATGACCTTTACAAAGAATTTGTAGGCGCCATTTTGATGCCAACTTAGTATAAGCTGTCATGACAATGTTTTCACTGGATTTAAAGAGATCTTTTTTCCCTTGGTATATATCATTCCCCTCAAAACCAACACTAATGTACTGACAAAGGAACATTTTTTGTCAAACTTGTGTCAAACAAGTTGACATGTGCCCACTTTTGTGACCACCCTACAGCCATACCGAGTCAAAGTTATCAGGTAACGCGATCAAGGATGGGGATTTTTTTTATTGTCTTATCAGATTATCAGGGTGAGGGTGAGACATTGCCAGCGTTAACAAGGTGTACATATTTGCTATTTCTGAAAAGATACCCGAAATTTGGTAAGATTTTCAATGAGTGGGAGTGGGAAAAAAATAGCGATTTCGTTACTGTTCACCTAGAAGTACTACAATAGTGAGTTAAGGGGGGGTTAAGGAGGATAACCCGAGCCATTTTAGCACAAGTTTTTGAGACACCCTCATCGATCATCGTGCATTTTATCTCGTTGTTTTTTTCCTCTGGCGCTTTTTAGGGGGCATTTTTACATGAGTAAACAAAATCATGTAGCCATGTAAGGCGATTTATGCCATTGATTGTGTCACTATTTCGCCATTAAATATTTTAAGACCTTTATGAGCTTAGTTGAAAATCTACAGCCATCTCCCTGTCTCAATGGCCACGAATTACGAGTGTACACAAACGCACATGTTTGAAATATCAAACGTTGGTCGTGTCAAGATGTCTGGCATCTAAAATACTAAGATATGTCGGGGGTTATTTCGTGCACTTGCCCTGAAATAGCAGAAATTAAACAGGATTTTTTATTATGACTCTGGAATTTTAAAGTTGAAGTTCAGCCTTCCTCCCCCTTCCTTTTTATTAATAAAAACATACCCAGAGTCTTAATATGCAACATAATAAGGTCGTCATACCTTAAGAATTTGCACAAAACCAGATGATGGTGCAAAAGAATTTACTTATATTTAAGAGGCAAAATTACTCACATTTCTTAAAGATGTTAATTTGAATTTATACCCATCTTTAAAAGAAATATCCTATTACTGTAAACAAAATATGATTTACCTGCAATCCCTCTTTCTGTCGTCTTGAAAATGTTTCATTATTTGAAGAAAATGTTTATTTTTACTATTCGAGATAGGTTATGTTAGATTGTCAGCACACACACAAAAAACCTGAAGTACCATGATAACAAAACAATGATGGATTACTATCAGTTTTTTTTAATTGGAACTTGTATGTAAAAATTCAATTATCTGAATACATGGCTAAACATAATGATTTTGCAAATAAATTTGGCATTCTGACGAGCGTTTGGGACCCCTGTGGATTTTTAAACAATTATACAATATATGTATGTATACGAAACAAAATCATTACCACAGCAAAAACTTGCAGATTCCCAAACATTGCCAATTTATAGAAATATCTTCCTAAACATTTTAGTAGCTGCAAAACAAATTTCCTAAACATTTCAGTTGTCGAAAATCAAATTTCCTAAACTTTAGTTGTCGAAAAAACAAATTCCCAAGACTTTTTATTTGTTGAAAAACAAATTTCCTAAACTTTTTATTTGTTGAAACACAAATTTCCTAAACCTTTTCGTTGTTGAAAAACAAATTTCCTCAACATTTTAGTTGCTGAAAAACAAATTTCCTAAACTCTAGATATTGAAAAACAAATTTCTTAAACCTTTTCGTTGTTGAAAAACAAAAGGGGAGTTTCCAAAAATCCAAACTGATATTCCCTGAACATTTTACGAGACAGGTAATTGTAAAAGGGCTGCCCAAAAATGTTGGTCCACATGCATGCATCTGCACCGTCTGCACACTTGATCAACATGGCTACCCCAATAGCCGTGCAAACATTGTATACTTGAGTTTGTGCCTTCAGGAATGTGAAAGATGTGAAATATGGCAAGGCCCAAAATGCGAAAGGTGAAAGAATGTGAAAATTTGGGCAATATTGAACTCGGTTGGAGTGGTGTCTCGCTTGAGGAGGGTGCCGCCTACAGGGGTGGCCACCTTTTTTCTTTTTTTTTGTTGCATCCAAAATAAAATATGACCTAGCCCAGAAGACGGTCCCTTAGTCAAATGCAATCTTTCGTACGACCCATCTAAATTCATTTCTCGCAAATTGCTCTGCCTTAAATTCTTGCACACACTCCAACTTCCGATCTTGGGCACCCCAAGATGGGCGTGCCCACAATTCAGGTAGTTTAACCCCCCTCTTCCATCTAGGATCTTATTAGCGGCCACTCTGCATTATAAAAAACAAAAGGAGGAATTGTGTTCAAATTTGCATCCTATTCTTCAACTGTCTCGACCCTGTGTCTTCAAAGAGTGTTATGACAAGAGGAATTCCTTACTCAAGCAAGTGAACATCTTCAACATCAGCCTCTGTTTCATTAATCCGACATATGTATCGGGAGTTTGATAACAGTTTTATTTCAATTTTTGAAAAGTTCCTTTACCTTCAAAGTGGACTTGTATATACAGTAGAACCTGTCTAAATGCATTCTCTTGGGATCGGTGAAAAATATGCTTTTAGACAAGTTCACTTGTAGACACAGTTATCCAGTAGGGATCGGTACATTTTATGCTTTTAGAGAGGTTATTCATTTACACAGGATGCATTTAGACAGGTTCTACTGTACAGTGGAATTTGTCTAAAAGCATCCTCTTGGGACCAGAAAAAAATATGCTGTTAGACAGGTTCATTTATAAACACAAATCACAAGTCGGGACTGGCCCATTTTATTGTTTTAGAGAGGTTATTAATTTACACAGGATGCATTTAGACAGGTTCTACTGTACAGTGGAATTTGTCTTAAAGCATCCTCTTGGGACCAGAAAAAAATATGCTTTTAGACAGGTTAATATATAAACACAGATCACAAGTCGGGACTGGCCCATTTTATTGTTTGAGAGAGGTTATTCATTTACACAGGATGCATTTAGACAGGTTCTATTGTATACCATTAGGGCTATCGGTCCCAATTACGGATATTGTGTATTGTGTGGGTATGTTTCTTATTAGGGTTCATTGCAATACGGACGTCACCGAAATTCCTTCCAAAGTTGACCACTACCCCCTGTCCACCCAGACCCCTCTTCCCGCCTCATAGACGTCCTTAATTTTTTTGAAAAGTAGGGTGTCCAGAAAATTTACTGGAACTTTCAATGGCCCATTCCAAAAATTTCCAAGCACCCGTCTCGCTACCAATTCCACAAAATTTTAATTCCCAGAATTTTCTGATTAACGGAAATTTCCTGACCTTTAAGGGAAATTCCAGCATAAAATTGGTGTTTAACACAAATTTAGCCACAATTCCCGACTTTCTAGAAGTTTTAAAAATTCAAGTACATTTGGGACTGGGAACACATTTCTTCAGGTGTCCATTTCCATTTTCACTGACCTTTACGACTCAAACAAAATCCAAAAACTGAAAAAACCATCATTAGTGGACGTCTACAATAGCTACCTAAAAATGGTCGGGATTCATTTGTACTGAACTAAAACTATCTTCTCTCGCTGTATACGAATTATCCGGAGTTTCGATTATCCGTTTTCAGTTCGTCCACGAGGGTCTAAATAGAAGTAGGGTGGAAAATCTGCTACCGAAATGCCCAACAAATGGGAGGTCGGTGTGCATTTTCTCACCAAATTCTTTCTTATATTTCTCACTCATGTTCGCGGCACAGATAACTCCCCCTTCCCCAACACTCGTCGGTTTGTTTTTTTATATTCTCCTCTCTTGGTCAAGATATTGTTGTGGCACCATGACTAGCAAGTTCCACACCACGCTATATCCCGTGACTGACAGTTCAACATTTGGCTTCCACCGAGTGTCACAACAAGTAGAGGCCATTTTGTGCTTCGAAACATTTCAATTGTGTATTTATCTAATTGTTGACGAAGTTTTCTGCAGTTGAACAAACAAAATAATAGCGGAGTTGAGGAGAGGTTAGGTAAAAAAAATCTTAGTAAAAAAGAAAGAATCAGAAGAAAACTACTCAAATGACCGCAGCCGCGGATTGCAACAACAACAATATAACAATACCAATAACAAATTCATGAATTTCACGAAGGTCCAGTACCAAAGACCCCATGCTTTTCCAACAAGATGCCGCCACTTTAAGATAGAAAAAAACTTCAAAATTTCGAGTGGGGTTCTTGGGAGAAATGACTCTCCTATAACATTTTGACGTGCAGACGACAGAGGTCCCTTATACACTCTCTCAACAACTTGCACGTGTTTGACATTCCAGGTCATCAACAAGTAACCTTAAAATTCTCCCCTCCTCCCACTAAAACTCACCTTGCCGTGGAATATGTCTATTGCCGCATACTTTTAGGGCACAAACAAATAAAAACACATGGAAAAAGACAATACCGATGAAATTTCCGTTGTTTTTTTTTTTGAAAAAAAAAAATACCTGAAGGATGGTACATTCCTGGTGAGTCCACCCTTGAGAATGGTTTCGAGGGAAACTAAACATACCGTCTAGCCATTTTCAAGAATTTTTCATGTAAAAAAAAGATAAATGGTTTAAAATTCGACATAAAATAACCGTGCACATCATATAGTCCTTTTTTT
>JAQGAE010000745.1:0-30463 GCA_034696685.1 Julus scandinavius | reverse complement strand
AATGGAGGCCACTCGACGTTCGGTAAGATTGAAAGAGAAAGCGGGTGAGTCATTTCAGGAAATTCCTTATCAGGAATTTCCATTTCAAGGTTACAGAACCTTAACTGAAGGCATTGAGCCTAATATATTTGAATCCCCTCTTACTTTTGAACAAGAGGTGGATGAATCACGAATGACTGAAAATTACTTTAATACCCCGAATGGTGACGAAAGTCATCCATATTTTGAGTCCATGATGCGGCCCTCTGTCTCGAACGCCACAATATATTATTAATCGACATTTGAAAAATTCTTTAAGGTATTTTAAAATTCATTTGCAAATAATATCTTAATTTTTTTTTTACACGAATGTGATTCGAGATAAATGACAATTGTTTTCAAAACATTTTTTTTCATTAATTTAAGATTTTATTCCTACCATTTAGCGAGTGTGAGATTAACAGATTAAGCTCAACAACTAATTTATTGCCATCTTAACAAAATCAAGCATGTACACGACTTGATGATAAAAAATAACAAATTACAACAAATAACGAACATCTAACACTTGCTACTAATGAGAGATAATAAAAAATCTGTGTATAGGCTATGGTGTTGCATTGCAAACTGCTTTTGTACTGGAATTCAATTAATAAAGCTACGAAGTATAATTTGATCGAGGTGAAGATTTGTTTGTTTATCGATTCCCTCGTATGGTGACTAATGACTTCTATTTAGCATATGGTATTGTAACCGCATATACATATTCTTCAATATGGCATTCGTTCGTCCCTCTCACGATACGGAACAATCCTGGAAATCATAATTTTGTATTAGAAGGGATGTACTGTAGTCAGTTTTTTTAATACTTAAAACCACAGATGTTGTACTTACCATTTTCACCCCAGCTTGTTCCCCACGAATTAGCGCAGATCTGGAAAAAATGGAATGTTTGTTACAAAGTTTTGCTTATTTGTCTGGCCTTTAAAAAAAAATTAAAAATAGGACCTTACCCAGTAGTTTATTGGTCGCCCAGTGGATGTGTCTGTTCCCCATCTGTAATTAAAATCTTTATTAGTGTGAGCCATATTTTAAAATGTATTCGAGACTTAGAATACTGACCCGATAATGCGAACTGCCAGGTAGTACTCTCTGTCGTTGCGCGTATTTTCGAACTGGTGTTTGTACACTCCCGAACGGTAGTAGAAAAAGTCTTCTTTTACCCTGATATGAGCTGAAAAAACAGATTAGTTGAGGTTTGGGATATTTTTTTTCCTTTTACCATGCACAAATTAATGAAGAAAAGCTTTTCAGACCTTGCACCGGGCCGTAGTTTTTAATTTCGACTCTGATGTCTAGTTCGTCATTGGGTATATGGCGCGGCTGTTGTGACCGGAAGAACATCCTGTAAGCAGAGCCGCTTGGACAACTTGCCGTTGTTGTATGTCCACCCATGTCCACTTGGCAAGTATTGGCACCGAAAAAGTTGAGAGGGTAGCACTCTTGTGCCACAACGCTACAGTGGAGATATACAAAAGAGCGATACGTGTCATCTTAGATGAATGTTACAGAAGGGGTACTTAAACAGACCCCAAAAGTTTCGCTAAAGTCTGCATTTAACCAGTTAATTGCGGCCCCAGTACATGTGCTGACCTCATTTTTTAAAATGACGCCTTCTAATTGGATAGACATACTGCAATGAGGCTTGCATAAGTGCTGGAGAAAAAAGGAGGTTTTAACTGCAACTTGCTCTTGCAGATTTGGGCACATGTCACAAAAAACACTCAATCTGGGGACTTTGGCAGAGCTGTTTGAATCTAATGCGCATGCGCACCATATATCCCAACTGCCCTTGGGCTTAAGATATTCTTAAAACATCATGTTAGTTTTGCAGAAAAGTTTAACCACGTCGGAAATCGCATTAAAAATGTCCATCGCATGTGCCGGATCTAGGAAAATGTTGGGATTTAGCCGGGGCGCTGTTCAGACTTACCCGTAGTTCTGCAAGTATTCCCATCCCTTTAACGTGGAGCTGCAATCGGAATTGGAGTACTTCCTAACGCAAGAAACTAGGTTCTGTGCGGAGAGATACTTGTTTTCTCTGCCCAGCGATACGATTGCTCTGCGGTCAGTAACCACATCTTTGAGACAAGAAAATATCATAATGTCAGTACAAGATCTATGATAACTTCATTAAAGTCGAGTGAGGACTATCTATTGCTTTACCGGCTATCGTAATGGCCCAGGAAATTGGATGGTTGGTAGCATCGGAAATTGGGCGCACGTATCCCGGCCACTGCGTACGAGCGTCAAAGGTATCCACTTGGTGTCTTGGAGCATATGCCACCCCTTTCAGATGGTGAGCAATTCCGGCATATCCGTTATGGCTAACCTGTAAATCAAAGTTTAATTTGTTTATAGTAGAATGAATTAACATGCTTGCTCTGGAAGGCGCATTTGCTTGATTTTTAACATTTAAACCCTGGGTATAGTTGTTCTGATCAGAGTGATCACCCCTTTTCAGGAAAAAGTGTGGTGTAATAGAATAATAGGACATGAAGAACTAAGACAAGAATAAAAAAGTTGAAGTAAACGCGTAACCTTCTGGGCTTCTGGTTTGCACACTCCTGTCCGTGTACGGAAAACTTCTTCCAAAGTGTGGCCCACCAAAAAGGAATACTTGTAGGCTGTCCATCTGTGTAGCAAGATAGAACATGGTTGAGAATGACGGTGGTGTTGTTATTTTAGGTCTTAGGTTAATTTTTAGGTCCATTTACACACTACGGTCCGTTCCATCTCCGGTCGGCGTCAACAGGATCTAACAGAATTCTGTGAGAAGACTATAAACACTGGAAAGAAGATATATCTGTCTTCACTGACCCTGGAGAGATTTCACGGAACGGACACGTAACGAATGCGTGCGAATCAAGATTTATGTAAGGTTTGCATTGAGGCTTTTCTTTTAAAGTCTACTCAATGGCCCTTTTCATCAAAATCCTTTGAATCGCTAATCTCCAAATAACGCCAATTTTATTTTGTACTACATCATCTTCTCTTAATTCATCTTTATTAGGAATCAAATTGGGTTAGGTCTGCCTTAAAATTGTACCCATAAACTTACCCGTATGTTCCTGCATTGATGACGTCTACTAGCTCCAGACCTCCAGAGCAAACGAACTGTGCTGTTGTAGAAGTTATTCGTGTACAAGTGCTGCAATTGGGAACATTATTGGATTATGGGAACACTTTGATTTTTAAGTAAAAATCTCCAGGTTTACCCACCATTCTTGCAGGCCCATTCGAACACGGATTCCCTCGTTGTAATACTGCGAATTGTAGTGACATCCTGGAAATATGTTTTGCGTGGGTTTGTTAAATTCACGATTTCTGACTTGTGATCATGAATTCGGATACGAATTCGACTTACTTGGAGAATCAGTGCAGCTTGGGTCTGAATAGCATGATATGCTGTATTTTTCATATCCAGTCCTCTGGCAAGTGCTTGAAGAGAAATGGCGTTACAGTTACAAGACATAACATTCGGATAAGAAAAACCTTTATCTTATCTTACCAAATCTTACAGTTGGCTCGTTTAGATTCTCCCTCACGATAATATTGATTTTCATGTAGGCATTCTGGTGGTAAAATACAGTTTAGGAATCAGTTGCATATATGGCGGATTTACCTGACTGACATCAAAAGAAGGTGGCTTTTTGTGCACAGTGCAGTTTTTCCTGAATTTATCTGCATTTTGACAAAATATTTGGTCATCCCACATTTTGAATGATTGTAGAATTTGGCAACACATACACTGAACACACGAACCTACTTCTGATGATGACGGAGTGATGTGTCGTGGCTAGACTACACATGACTTCCTACTAGGGATGTCCCAAAAATAAGTTACACAGGGCATTTATTCATGAACTGCTTATCCATTCGAAAAACGGAAATATAGATTTTATAGAAGGGACCTTTCTCCATTTTTCAACATAGTCCCCGAGTCATTTTAACTTTAGGTTATTACATATACAGTATAGGTACTTACTATAGACGGGTGTTGGCGGTGGCGGTGGTGTTGGCAAACGGCATATGTAGTTGCAGGAAATCGTTGGATAACCGTTAAGCGATTTCATGCAATTGCTGTATAAAATATTGAAGTATTTATTAGTTCAGAAACTTAAGCTTTCATTAAGTGGCAATCGGATGTAATACCAGGTGTAACAGCTGTCTCCGATGTCCACGGTGCTCCCTGCATGGTAAGCAATTCCGTTGTAGAGGCAATCTTCTGGCAAATAAAAGATTTTTTGAAGAAAAATAATGTATATTAAACAAACTATTTGCGAGAAGTCATATCGTAACCATCACTGCTACAACATTTCTGTCTTACCTCTTGATTGGCCGCATGTATATTGGCAATACAAATCACTTCTGGTAGAGCTGAGCCTCCTGCAAGTACTGTTTCAAAAAAAAATTTTTGTTGAGATTTTGAAGTTATGGAATCTGTGTTAAACATGCATTTTGTGGTATCCCCATGCCAGCAAAACTCCTACCCATCTCTTGAGGACGTCCTTTTTTTGAATGACCCCTTATTGGTCGTGGAGGGGCACTTAAAAATGTAAGGGAAAAATGCAATTTGGGATACTTACCAGGAGTAACAATGGTCACGAAAATTCACGGCCGTACTTGCATTATAATATGTACCTCCATAATAGCAGGGAACTGCAAGAAAACAGGATTGTGCATTGTTAGAAACATATTATTCATTTTAACTTGTTGATCAGTGGTCAGCATATGAGTGGTTGAAAAATACACTTGACAAGAATTCAAAGGCAATTACCAGATAGTTCGCCTGGGACTGTGCCCTCACACAAATACTCATAATCTGGACAGCAATCCTGGTTGGGACCATGCTTGTTGCAGAAACTGTCACAGTAGCACCTGGTGGTGCCCCTTGGAGTGGAACATTCGTCACGGCGATCCCTGCAGCATTTTAGCGAGTCGGGCAATCGGCCGCAGAAGGATTCCCCGGTGTTGTAGGGGTCCCTGAAACCGGGGTAGGACAGATCAAACCCTGGGTGGACATTGGAGGATTGACCACAGACCAGTACCAGCAGGGTGCAGGACACCAGGGAGGTGACGAACATTCTGGAAGATTCGGATTTCGAATCGTTTCCTTTTCCACTTCTTACAGATTCTGAAAGATTCTTGCAGGGCGATGCTGGGAGATGAGAATCTTGTACCTGATAAGCGGAGTCTCGGGTACCGCTCTCTTTATATAGGTCCACGGGACACAAAATGCAAACAATTTTTGCCCTTCATCGGTTTTGACATTTAGGGAAAACGAAACGTTACATCTTGCTCTGTTGACATTTAGATTAGCTCTTCAGGTGTCAATTTGGAATTTTTTTTATTTATTATTATTTTTTTTTTTGAAGCTCGAGGTTACCGGATTTTAATGTTGACCTAGCCAGCACTTGTTGGACTTCACTCGTTTTATTTATTTTTTTGTAATGACAACGAGTTAAGGGTTAGATGCGATACTTTTATTTCCTCAACCATGCATCCATTCAAACACAAGATTTTCTTAACTATATTAATAAGTAGGATTCACCTTAAATTTAATATAACTCCATACAAAAACTCTAAAATATAATAAAAGCTTTCATTTGTAGGTTAAAACTTGCATTTTAATCTTTCAGGGTGTAGGGGACAGTCGGGAAATGTAACTTGAATTTATATCACTTCAAAAGAGTCGGAAACATTTTCGGTTTTAAGAAAAATGCTTTATAAAACAAGGAAAAGAAAACTATTTTTTTTTCACAAAAATTCTCTAGAAAATTGCTCAGACTATTGTGCTAATTTGTCGGGTGAGGGTTCTTGAAAATGTAAGGGATGAGCCTTGAAATCCTTGAATTTGTCTACTAGATTTACTGGACTCCCTGTATGTGAAGTCTTAAATTTTGTCTTGTGTACTTGCTGTCTTCACAAGTCTGTGAAGTCCATTACTACTGAATGTAGGGTAATAAATTAAATGGAATCGAATATACATGTATACAGTATATAGAAGTGTATATAATATATGGAATTTTTGTAAAACATGTTAACATAACGTTTTACAGAAAATGTGGACTATTGTTGTTGGGTTTCCATAACGACGAAATTTCGGCAATTTAAGTCGTTTGAAGTATGGTGCAGTTATACAGTTTCCTTCTAATAGTCTTATCCATATATTAATACTTTAAATATTTAAATATTATATCTAATATTCTTAAGGTCGCTCAATTTTTGGCTGTAATTTTACCCTGAAATACACCTGAAATTCACCTAAAATTGTCGCGGCTGATAGCACATCACACATCTCATTTTCTGGAAATAAACAGGACAATTTCATTGCTTTATAAAATCGTATGTGGTACATCAGAAATTTATCAAAATTTTTGGAAAAATACAAGGAAATGTAGAACTAAATTCCTGCTTAATATGGTCGTATCTGGTTGACTACAGTGAATCCAAGGGTTAAACTGATAGCGTACTTAAACCCTCATTCCAAGGGCATATAAACGTACACTGTGAGTCATAAAAAGTAGAACCCAATAACAAAAATCACAACTTCCTGAAAAATGCTTCGATTTAAATGAAATTTGGCACTTACAGAGAACAATAGTGTAATAACAAAAATGAATTATAAAATGTTCTCTAGGTGTTCTCCGGTGGCCTTTTTCACAAGCCCGGAGTCTAACGCATTATTCATTGATTGACGAATCGATTGTACGCTTGTCGAGTTCAATCCAGGTTTTCTTAATTCGTAGTTTCAAGTCTTCGATATTATTAATCTTCGATTTGTAAACGTTTTCCTCGAGAAATCCCCACATTTTGCAGTCCACTGGATTCAAGTCCGGACTGTTTGGTGGCCATGCAGTGGTTGGGTTCGATAAACTGTGGCGTTTCCTGTTGCAGCAGTTCAACTGTTTCTCGAGCACGATGAGCGGCCACCGTCTTGTAGAAAAATGAAAAAATCCGATATTTGTCGCATGTCCGGAACAAGTTGTTTGTTCCCACACTATTGTTCGAAGTACCAAATTTCATTTAAATCGAAGCTTTTTTCACGAAGTTGTGATTTTTTTTATTGGGTTCTACTCTTTTGACTCAGTGTATTTTTGCTTTATAAAATCGTGTGCGGTATATCAGAAATTCGTGAAATATGAACCGAAATTACTTGGTGGCATCCTTTTGTATACGATATAGTGTATATTAAACTAGACCAAAAATTGTCGTGGCAATCTATGAAAGATTTTCTGTATGTAATTACAGTTTGTACTAATCTTTGCTAGTTTAAAAAATTAAAATGTGTTAATTCCTGGTATAAGATATTATATTGAATAAATAGATTAATATGAAAATGGGGGTTAACCTTGATATATACATGCACATAAATTCCTAAATGGCAAACTGTCTAAAGCCATATTTACTTTTTCATCATTTTAGCCTTGGTGATATCTTTCTGTAAACTTAGTAAAGATGCCCTTGGGCTCTAACTTTTCGGGCATAAAACAACTTAACGCTTTGATGCAGCTGAGCAATTTGCAAAATAAATAACCGATATATATTGGTTTGGATTATTGACTTATAGATGATGGATGTGCACGTTGTCGATGTTGGCAAACACTTTAAGCCATCTTATACAATCCATTTTTTTATTTTTTTTTTATTTGACGATTAAGAGGAAGTGAATTTTTACCGTGTGAAACTTTGTGAAATTTTTATTTTACAGTTTCTTCCGGCTAATAGGAACAGTCACTTAATTGGCACAAAGTAGTACTTAGGTAATTAAGGGTAGATTCAGGAGGAGGGGAAAAGGTCCAAGGACCCGCAGCATGTTTATGGGATCTCAAATAAGGAGTTAAATATCTACAAAATTGCAAATACAAGATAAAGGGGCCTGTTTGGGGCCAAAACAGGCATCTTTATTTTGACAGAAAATCTAAATTAAAAGTTTTTTATTTAGCAAATATGCTATTTTCTTATGTTTTTTAGTTAAATATTTCAACTTAAGGCACACAAAATGGCGCTAGTTTTTCCCAACACACAAATTGTCACAGCACAGTGCAAGTATTTTATTCTGAGTTTTCTGTAATAAAACAAACATTAGGTTTTTAACAAAATTGTCTTTTGGTGATCATGGTGGTCAGGGAAAATTGTTTTAACAACTGGATAATTAAGTCAGGGAAGTTGAAAATTTCAAAAACTGAAGGGTTGACCAGAGGTTAGCTTTAGCATGGACAACCACGTTGAGTTTGACTAGCGGCTCTTTGGGAAAGTCAAAAAAGTTACCTTATCCAAAAATGTCAGTGATGTCCTAGACCGGAATCGACATGAAATCCCATTCAGAATCCTTCTAGGATTTTGTTACTTATGAATATATTATCTGCGTACAAAGTTCGGTATATGCTAATAAGTTTTTTTTATGGAAAATTATCGTAAAAAACATCCCTGGTGTTCATATATTAAAGCGAAATTATACAGGGTGGAACATTAGGCTGCAAGACCAGCTTCTAATAAGATACATTTATAATCATCAAACAGTTAGTTGCAGAGGGAGTAATTTAATACCCTTAAACCAAATCAATTAGTTTTGATTACATCTTGTTTAATTAAACACTAATAAATGTGGAACGTGTACGTAATCAATGTTTTCATGTCATTTGCTTAATTATCTTCATTATGGTTCATTATGGTTTAACACTACATTCTCAACATGTTAATATTGTACAGAAATTAGCGTTAACCATAAACATTATGTACATCATTCCTAAAGGAATTATCCTTTACAGTATTTAAATTTTTTAATTATTTGCAGATCTTGAAGATTGAACTTTTTTTTAATGAAATATCTTTATTTATTAGAACTGAACTGTCATTGCATTTCACAAAGGAAACAAAACTACAAGTACAAAGTCAGTTTTTTGAGACACTCACAGCCAACTACTCATAGCGCATCTCATTGGAAGTTCCATTGGTGACAAAAGTCAGTACACAAGTTTTTTCACAAGCTACTCAAGAGTTGTCTCATTTCATTCTAAAAGAAGAACCAATGACAACCGAATGACGCTAGTAGTACTAGGCAACAGGCGGTAAGGGTCGAAGAGTAGGCTCCGGTTCTGGTCCACCGTTGAACGTTGACCACACACCGTAGACATATCTCTCGATGTCCGATTCATTCTTTCCTCGGAGAATCCGAAAGTAGCCGCTCTCACCCCATTGACTGCCCCATGAATTGGTGCACAACTGCAAAAGAGTTACAATGGGTACGTTAGTGGGTAACAAAGCGAAGAACTGGAAAATCTAATAGGTTTTCTTACCCAGTACTTTATTGGTCTCCCGGTTGAAGTGTCCGTTCCCCATCTGTAAGAAATTTTAAAATTGTATATACTGTCCTTTGGGTTTATACCATATTCACGTATGTATTCCTGGTGGAGATGTCAGTGTTAAGTTAACTGGAGAAGGGGGTAAGCACTGTCTTCGTGACTTTTCTCCATATATAGACTATCGACCGTGGTAACTATCGCTCAATTCTCAGCTGATAGTGACTGTCCCCAGTGTCTCGATAAAGTTTGTGCTTCGATATTTTCGTTTAGTTTGCTGTTGATTTTTGTATGCTTTCAGCACCATGACAGAGAACTGTCATCATAATTCACTGTCCTATTCCATTGTCATTTTGCAAGCCTTGGAGATATTGTGTTGGCAGACTGTCTAGTGGTCGCTACTCACCCAAGGATACGCACGGCTAGGTAATGGCCATGTTGACCACTGCGTAGAACGCTGTAAACGTGCTTGTAGACTCCAGATTTGTAGTACAAGAAGTCGTCACGGACTCGGATGTGAGCTGATGACGTCAGATACAAAATGCATGATGTTCTAATCAGTCTTATGCTGGTTTAGCACCCCCTAGTGGCGTATGGGTTTTTGGTTTGGCATTTCTGTCATTCCCGTTTTCTCCACAAGCGCGAAATGTTCTGAATGCCTTGTTAAACATCCATACGCCACTAGAGGGTGCTGAACCAAATTAAGGTGGGTGTGAATTATCTCCTACCCTGAACAGGTCCGTTGGCGCAGATCTCTCGCATGATTTCAGTTTCCGTCTCCCCGACCTTGTAGTGAGGTGGCAACCTAAAAATCAAGCCGTGGCTTGTGCTGTTGGGGCATTTAGCGGTGTAGGTGTAAAGGCCCATTGGAATTGGGCAGCGACCGAGCGTGGCGTACGTCAAAGGGAAGCAGCACTCACCTACAATGCTACGACAAAGACCCAAAAGATACATTGTTTCTGCAAGCACTGTAGGGGCCATATATTGACATAATCAGAAATTGCACACATCCAGGTCTATAGTTTATGCCACAATGATTACCCATATTTATTCAGGTACTGCCATCCACTGGTGGAAGACTGGCAGTGCCCCTGATAGACGCAGGAAACAAGGTTCTGTGCCGAGAGCCTCTGGTGCTGACAGCCGCAAGTCTTGATGGCGATCCGGTCGGACGCCACGGCTGGAAACAGGTTAACGTTCGGTTAAATTAAATCATTAATGCGGAGACTTAATCGGTCTTACCCGCGATTGTAATGGCCCAGGATATGGGTAAGTCCCGTTGTTCAGCCAAAGGACTGATCCATCCCGACCACTGTGTTCTGGCGTCGAATGTCGCTGGGGGTTCTTGCCAGTTGACAGGCGTCTTGATAAGCGCCTGCAACGTTCGATCATGTCCAATAGGATTAGACAAAAAAACCAATGCTCTATTTTGTAAGGTGGCATCAAAGGCCACTTACCGCAGGATCCGGCCTGCAAAGTCCAGTTCTTCTGCGGTAAACATCATCGAGGTTTGCGCCGTTTAACCATGGGTAATCGGAAGTGGACCATCTGCAATGAGACAGAATGATGTCATGATACGTCACTTTTTTAAAAGATTGTCTGGACGTCATGTTTTGGAAACTTTCCTCCAAATACAAAAGAACATGCACTAATACCCGTGTTCCTCCAGATTTATCCTGTCTTTGATGTGGATGATTCTGGCCGCGCATCTCATTTCTGCCCTGTCAAAGGCGACTTGGATGCAAGTGCTGGAAAAAGCAAGGAGATTCAAAGAAGGGTTTTTGGAAAAGTTTTTGTTGAGATTGCTGTTGCTCACCATATTTGTCCGTCCTTGGGAACATGCTCGCCCACCTTGTAAAACTGGTACCCATGCGTGCATCCTTAAAGCATATTTTGGTGGATTATCTTAATTAGCGAGAAACTTCATTGCAGACTGCCATCGACTTACGACCATGATCGGTTCCAACTGACTTGTCATAAGTCGATTTGGACTTGTAAGTCAAAAATTCTTAATTTTACTTCTTTTTTTTAAATAAAATACCCGGGTAGAAGAGTGATGGCACATATTGTATGTATATGGGAAATGCAATTGATGGACATACCCATATATTCCAATGTACGTAGGACCATACATCCACGCATATGCCCATATGTTATTAGATATCCAATGAATGTGTCATATAAATCATTATAAAACATCGTCTTTGTTTTCAGACATCTGGCATATATGCCCCTATATAATTTTGCAATCATGGTATACAGCACTTATTCTCAAACGGGTATATGGGACATAGTAAATGGCCCTATATGGATTTTTCAAACTGTTTTGTTTGCATTATTTTGATACCTTTAATCATCTTTCTACAATCATTTAGACACATTGTGCAAAACGAAAAGTGGAGCAGTCGTAAGTCGCATACATAGATGATAAGGTCGTAAGTCGATGACACAATGGGCATATCTTACCTAATGGAGTCGGTTGTGGAATGGGAGTCGTTGTTTCGCAGTTGTGGGGGTAGCACAACACTTTACCCGTGT
This sequence comes from Julus scandinavius, assembly GCA_034696685.1. Classification (NCBI taxonomy): domain Eukaryota; kingdom Metazoa; phylum Arthropoda; class Diplopoda; order Julida; family Julidae; genus Julus; species Julus scandinavius. Next base: position 18,581 of record JAQGAE010000745.1, on the reverse strand, counting down.
CCAGTGAATAATCGGATATTGTGCACATGCTTTTAAGCAGAAAATGACGTCATTTGCAAAGGTTTACTATCATTGGGCATTTGTTTGGGGGGCCCAAAACCTGCTGCTGCTGAAGTTAACCCGATATATCGAAAACAAAGACTTGAAGTCTTATTTCAAAAAACAAAAATATGGACTTGGATCTAGACCCCTCGGGGAGCCCGTCAAACCTGAGGCCCCTAAGCTTTTGTTTGCCTTTGGTTTCCTGATAATTATGTGAAGGTATCTATTGGAATATACTCTCACTAATTTTATATTATATTATATTTTATCACTAGTTTTGACGGTTTTTTTTCCCATTCGGATATTTGTTAGCAAAATAATGAGGGACCAACCAAAGATTACATAGATCCTTGAAAACTTGTCCGAACTTGTAGTATTTTCCAGTTGGTTCGTGGAAACATCCTGCAAATACAGTTACGTGTATTTTTAATGTAACTAATCGCCAAAGTTGAAAGTTCTTACAGTTCATTTCGCCAAGGACAATGCTATTAAAAACTATAGCGAATGTTTTATGCAGACTATTTCTGCTAACTTTGTGCATTATTAGAGAAGTTGAGGAGGTCCTAAAATCGATAGTAACTAAAATTATCCGATAGAATGAACTGTCAGAAACATTGGAGAAAGTCAATTTTGAAGAAGTTGAATTTCTTACCAGATTTTTGTAGCGGCACCTCTTGGCATTTGTAGAAACAGTCCATAGAGGGTTTTCCGGTTGTGCCCATCACTTTGCACGTGCTGGAACATGGACAGAGGGCGCTTCAGCTACGCAATTTTGGTATAGGGCCATTCAAAAAAGACATCTTCTAAATTCCCATCAAAAATTGACACCCAACCCCCATCCCCTCTCCACATTAGCCCAGACGCCCTTCCCCCTCATAGACATCCTTAATTTTTTTTTTAAGTAGGGTGTCCAGAAAACTTTGTGGAACATACACAGAGGCTCATCCTATAAATTTCCAAATTTTTTCCAGATTTTTCTGATTAACAGAAATTTCCTGACCTCGAAGGGGATTTCCAGCATGAAATTGGTGTTTAACACAAATTTTGGGCATAAATCCCGACTTTCCCAAGGTTTTAAAAATGCAAGTACATTTGGGACTGGTGACACATTTCTTTCGGTGCCCATTTCCCCTTTCACTGACCTTTAAAACATAATTAAACAGAAAATTACCATCATTAGTGGACGTCCATAATGGCTCTCCCCTTCTCCATATGGTGTCCACATGCCAGCAGACCCCAACCTCCCTTCTTGAGGACGTCATTTTTGAACAGCCCTTATGATAAATTAAGGGAGATACCCATCTTACCAAGTGCAGCATTGCTTGGGGAAGTACACAGTCTGACCCAAAGCGTACGTTGTCCCATTATAATGGCATTCTGCTGAAAATAACGGGGGGAATACCATGAAGATAGTCGTCATTCAATTAGTGATCTGAATATTTAAAACTTGATTATCTTGTTGACTATCGTATAACGCGATTTCATGATGATAAACATACACGTGCAGAAATTTTTAAAAGAACTGATGTGTATGAATGAACCTGCATGTCCTCACCGTCCGTTATAACATGTTTTTCCTTATCGGGTGGCTCTGGATGGACCTGACGACCGAGACAGTGACTCTCGTAATCTGGACAGCAGTCGTTGTTCTTGTGGTCATCGCAAAAGTCGTCACAGTAGCACTTGGTGGCTCCTATGGGCAGAGAGCAGTGGTCTGAACGGCCGGCACAGCACTGGAGTCGCGGATACCTGGTGGCACAGTAAGCCATCGTCGGCCATCTTGAAGCTGGATGGTGCTGTTGACCACTGCTGCTGACCAACATAGCGATCCAGATGGACACGAATATAGTGAACGGAGCCATCGATGGCGTTTGCCGATGAATGAGCAGACTCTTTGACATTTTTGTGTTTGCTCCTTGCTCAACCCATGTCTTATCTTGGAGTTTAAGCTTAAAAAATCCATCGTCTATTCAGCCATATCCGCTTTCGATTTTCTTGTTTGCATTTTTAATCATTTTCATGATTCGTGCGTTTCGTCATTTTTTCGATTAAGGTGGGTTTTGCCTGAACCCGAAATATTTAGGGTTTTCGATTTCAGGTTCTAACATGGATCTTTGCTGAATCTTGATCCTGAGTGGTTTGTTGTTTTGTTGTTATTGATGATGATGATGACCGGTGTATTGTTTTATGAGATGAATCTTGGTGAATTCAGAGGTCAATTTTAGAGAATATACTTATTTTGAATCTTGAGATTGCCTTCGATGTTTCTTGGACGACTTGATAGAGAATTTTAAGCATGTACTATAGGAAATCTTAGAAAATTGTTGAAATCTCTTGTGTGATTGTTAGGGGTTTTAGTACTTGGATTTGAGCGAATCTTAGATGAATTTTGAGTGAATCTTAGATGATTTTGAGTGAATCTTAGATGATTTTGAGTGAATCTTAGATGATTTTGAAAGAATCTTGGATAATTTTGGGTGATTATGATACGAGTTTAGTGAGTAGGAGATGAATTTTGTTTGTGTAAGATGTAGTATTTGTGATTTTAACATGAATCTAATAAAATTCTTGTTAGGGAAATTCCCATGAGTGAATTTTGAACAATTCTGGTTCCAATTTTGAGTGATTAGGAGATCGATTTATGGGTTTAAAAGGAATTTGGGATTTTAAAATTAATATTCGAAAATTAATCTAAGACGAATCTTCGTTGTAGGGAAAATCCCTCTAGTGATTCCAGTTGATGTTTAAAAAATTTAGCAGCATCCTTTGTAATGAAAACGTGGAAGTCACCACATTTTAGTTTTGATAAATTGAAGATTGAATTATAGATTATTCCAATGAGATTCTAAAGGGATACAACATGAATTTTGCATGAGTTTAGTTTAAATTTTGGTACCACCAAGTAGTAAATCGTTTTAATCTTATTTTCCATCAAGATTGGTTTATAATCCCTTTATCTCTCGAGACAACTGCATAAACAAAAAAAGAAATATATTCTGTAATAATGCAATTAGGATTAATAAGATATGAATCTATAAATTGGCTTTTAAATTTTACAATTAATAAAACCGGTTACGTTGAGCCAGCTATTAGTTGTGCTAATAGGTTTCCTAATCATTCATAATTCAAAGATATATATTTATATATATATATACATACTATAACCATCTGTTGGATTCTCGAAACCCTAGATTTTTATGATTTCCTATATTTTGGCCTTGGCAAAGTGAGACTTAATTCCCGAAACAGTCAGGGTTAAATGGGTGTCTCCCCTAAATCTCATTATTAGGTACAATTAATCTTAAATGAACTCAATAAACTGAATTTGTATTACTTCCTTGTGTTCATTCAATTTTTATTCGGTCAATAAATACCATATCATAGCAGAAATGTCAAATCCGTATACACTGTGAGTCATAAAAAAGTGAAACCCAATAAAAAAAATCCCAACTTCGTGAAATATACTTCGATTTAAATGAAATTTGGCTTCTAATATGGAATTTTTAATAGCTGTCGTTTTCTTTAGAAGTGTCGCTATTCCAAACCAGACAAAATACCTGAAGTATGGATCTGATGATGGAGGATCCGGAACTCTTCGAGTATTTCATAGAACGTGACACACCAATCCAGTTGTGATAGCTCCAATGCAGAAAATTTTATGGCAAAAGGGGATCCAGGACACTTTTCTGATTTCATTGTCTGCCCAAATGCTTTGGCAAAGTCGATGACTATGACCAAGTTAAAAGATTTTATTGTTCAAATGGCTCGCATATCATGAATAACAATTTTGTGTGCCATTTGACCTTCTATTATCTGGAACCATCTCGTGCGACAGTGAATTGCGTTTCACTATTCATGTGATGTATATCACATAAATAATTCTAATGATTTCGAAATCGTGAGTATACTCGACTACGGTTTGGTTTCATTTGACCTTCTCTTTTTGAACCAAAGCTGTGTGTCAGTGATCAACTTGTGAGCAAGGGTGGACTGGCTGTGTAATAATTATAAGAGGTGCAATTTCCTAAGTGAGTTGAAACCGAGATCCCATGTATAGATCCGGATGTGTAGTCTAGAGTGGTAGCGAATGTAGATTCAGTAAAAATTAATGACGACGGATTTCAAAGTATTGTTTGGCTTATTAAACTTCTTATAAGTAGTGTTTTATTAATTTTAATTTGGAAAGACTTCTTTCCCAACCAGCTACAGAGACAGTATCCGAATACAAAGACAAATGACATAGACCCATATATAGAAAAGCGTTGCGTAAAGATTTTTGATGGTTCGAAATATATGCTGATTTCACTGTTTATGCCGCCCTCTTAAGGTGCCTGTTGTCGGGATTCCAACTCGGGTCTCCCGAAGGCCAGGCGGATAGCGGCACCAATAAACTACTTGGTGCCTGGGCGTTTATATTTAACCCTAGTGTTGTAGAAATAGGCCAACGTTAACAATAAACAAACAAACCAAGCAAGTGCCAGGAGGGTGTCAGCTATTCATTCTGAAAGGCTACTTCCTCCTGTTCATTCATATTAAGGGGTCACACCAGGAAAATCTAATGCGTGCAGATGAACAACATTTCTTTTCCTTTATGACAACTGATTTGCCTAAATTCTACATAAATCGTATACATGTACATGTGATCTCATGTACTCTCTTCGTGACTTTATACTATTATCGAATAGAGCGCATTTACATTTGCTTAAATTCTGACAAAATTCATTTCGTGACCTGTCTTACATGTTACATAAATTCTATTGTGATTTGTTATATGGTAATATGCTGCTATTAATTTCGAAGTTATTTGTACCCTTATTGTGAATATGAGCAAGGAATTTTTTTTAAATATTGAGGAAAGGTTGCACGTTTTAATAAAACTTATTTGTTGTAGATGTCGTCATATGTTGTGAACTGACGTCATATGTCGTCAACTCTAGCATGAAAGTATAGCTGAAATGATTTGTTACTATCAATTTATGTCTACAGTGTCCCTGACATTTGATTTAATCCCACGAAGTGGACTTCAATCGTAAAAGGAGTAGCAGATTTACGATCTTGACGCTGTTATTGGCACACATGTGCTAATTGAATCAACGCACGGACGCGATTAGTCAGTGGTATTTATTTTCAACGCTTATATAAAATAAGTAACTATACTTGAATATTCTGTCATTTAAGACACGTTGTGTTCACCTCCAGGTTTCCGTAGCTGTTGGCAGTGTTCAAATCCCGATTAGGATTCCGTATATATAGTTGCGTCATCGATCGTTACGCGACATTGTGGACGTCCCGATTGGGATTCCGTACTTTTTAGTTAATGGGGTTTTTTATCGTAAGAAGGTTGGAGGTTCTCGGTTTTAAGGTTATTTTTTTGTATAATCATCTTGGGATTTAATAGGCTCTAATTTGCGTTGATCTGAGCGAAGATATCTACACTGACTATTCATCGTTCTACTTTGTTTACGGTTTCGGCGATGCGATAACGTTGAATGAAATTGTGCTTTCTAAAACTGATTCATTCTAAAATTGCCAATGTTAGAGCAAATGTCCAACGTTAATGTGACCAAATATGCGGTGCAAGTAAAGAATCTGGAGAAAACTTACAAACAATCACGCAAAATAAATTTCACTGTCTTCCAAGGAGTCAATCTCAACTTGCCAGAAGGAACTATGTAAGTTCATTATTTAACTTGAGCAATTTTAGTGAGCAAGAGGAGAAGGTTAAAAGTTCAGATTGAGCGCTCAGAAAAATTAAAAAACACTAGAAACTTGTACAAATTTAGGACAAATATTCATGAATATAGGCTACATATGATAATTGCATAATATTTTATCGAGATAGATAAGAGAAACTTGACCGTTGCTATGAATTGCTAATTAGTTTTTGAAACTGACCTCCCATGCAGCAAATCAAACAAAATAATACCATAAAGCTCACATGTAGTGCTATAGTGCAGATAAAGTAACACCGCGTTTTTTAAAAAACGAGAACCAGTTCATGCAAATACGAGAAAAAAAAATATTTTTAGGATTGATAGTCATAGGCGAATTTTTATGAAAATCTAGGTTACATATGATAACTTGGGTAAGGCTCTAGGGAGATCTATAATAAAAATTCCATCATTACTGTGTTTTTTTGAAGGAGTCCTCAGTTGAGGTATTTTTGCAACCGCCGGTTAAACCGAAGGGTCGCTTAAGAGGGATTCTACGGAAACATAAATAAGGGAAGTATTAGAGTTCATCCCAAAATGGGACTATTGATAGCAATCAAACTCGATAGTAACAATGGCAGCACTATCTGGGTACCACCCAGTGTTTTTCAACTCGCGGCATACACAATGGTGCTAAAATTGTCACGTCACAACATTCGTTCTCAAGTATCAAGAGATTTGCGACATTTGATGAACTAGTCTGTGGCAGACTGGTCACTTCATCAGGAGCCCTTAATGAAGTGACATTAAGCAATATGTTACAAATACGAATGACTTTTTAGTAGCTTAATTATAGCTTTTAATATCCATTTATTTCATTTATGTATTTTTTTTTTTTGAAAATTGTAGTTATTTCTTATTCAAATTAAATGATATCTTTATTGAGTAGTTGGGGTGAGCCACATTTGTAGCCTGGCAATCATTTTTTTCTGACCCAGTCCTCCACTGAACAAGTTTAATGTTTTCCAAATTGTAATTAAGATCCAAATTATCTGGTTTAAACTAGTTTTAGCGTTGAAGTTATGAAATATTACATCTTGGTTTTAACTCGAGCAACATTCTTTGCATAAATTTCAATCTGCGTTCAGATTTGCAAGCTAATCTCATCTTGTCAGTCATTATGTTAGTTTGTAAACAAGTTTTTTATTTTTGGAATCAGTAGCTCGATCGCTGGATCGCTGAATATAAATGCCTGATTATATGCCAGACAATCTTCACTTGATTGAATAACAAAAATCTTTTTTTTGTTTTCTGTGGCGGTTCACTGGAAAGCCTTAGGCGACTGGAATGTTATGAAAAGTCAATGACATTCCAGGCACCAATCACCTTATGTTTAATGCTTTAACGTGCTAACAAAGTACCATTTTGAGTAGTTTTCAATTAAAATTTCGGGAAAATAGTCGCGTGCGCATATTCACATCCGCTGAACTCGTCGTTTCCGGTCTCTCGTGTGGATGTGGCTAACATTATTAATTTGTTTCATACCTGGCTACTCGTATTGAAAAATTCAAATTGGCATTTCATAGTATTTATAACTTTCAGTTATTTGTCGCACGTTTGTTTCAGAACAATATCCCGTTACAGAATGTCCTGCATTTCTATGTAGTGTATGATTTGACATTGTGCATTGAATTTTATTTTTGTATCTTGATTGCCCTCATTACACCTGGCATCTTACCATTTCACTGGCACACGTGCTTCAGTGGTGGTGACAGACTGGTTTTAGGGCTCCGAGAATGTGCTTGGGCATGCAGGAACACAGTCTTGACATTTTTAGTATCCCACTTGAAATCATTGCACGTCAAACTTGGAGTGTTGTTCTGCATTTTCGTGTCATGACAGATAATTGTCTTATGCCAGGTCAAATAAATGAGCTTTGCCCCCATTTTTTTTATTGTTGATTAATTACAAATTTCCTCTGCCAACTTTGTTTCTCCATCATCACAAAATCTCATTAACAATTTCTATTAATTGATACAGCAATTCAATACCAGAACATTTTTGTTTGTAGTTTGAGTGTTGGCCAATATTTCAATCTTAAAGTGTCTGCCTCACTCTTAAGATAAGGGGCCTTTCGAAAAGGGCATCCCCGAAATTCCTTTAAAAATTGATTCCATTTCCCTCCCTACCCCCTGTCCACATTCTCTCCTCCCCCTCCTCCTCCCCTCATAGACGTCCTTTCTTATTTTTAAAAGTAGGGTGTCCAGAAAATTTGTTGGAACATACAAAGGCCCATCCGATAAATTTCCAAGCACCCGTCTCACTGCCAATTCCACGACATTTTTCCAGATTGTTCTGATTTACGGAAATTTCATGTCCCTGGAAGTGCATAAAATTGTTTTACATAAAGTAAGGCATAATTCCAAATATTTTTAAAATCCAAGTACATTTGGGACTGGGGACACATTTCTTTTGGTAGCCATTTCCCCTTTCAATGGCCTTTAAAACTGAATTCAACGAAAGAAGTTCTCTTTTCCTCCCCCTAAGACACGTGTGGTCTTAAAATGTGTCTGACTGTCCTTGGCAGCATGGTTAGTGCGTGATGAAAGTTTTTAAGTTTTTGCTTTAATCAACGCATTTTAATCAGTTTTATCTGATATGTTAACTTCACGATGTCATCGTCGGGATATTCTTTCTTAATTATGAGAATTTGAACTCTTTGCTTAAAGACTAGAGACAGTTTAAACCCTATTAAACGTCTTAGGTTCCCTTGATGATCAAATTTCACTAGTGACGCTCGTAATAAATAGGACTAGTGCCACTATCAACTGTTAGTGATATCTGCTTTTAATCATGAGTTGTGTGGCCAAGGGCATGTCCCAGACCGATAAATCCGTCATCTAAAACTAATTCAAAATGATAAAAAAAAATTAATACAAGGAGAGGAATTGCTGATAAAGCATTGCTTGACTTGAAATATTTTGTAAAACCTACAATTGCATGCTAAAGTACGTTTCGAAATTGGTCGTTTATGCGTACTTGTAGATAAATAATTTCAAGTAATATAAATGAAGGGTCAATTACAGTAATTAAATGCAAGGGGATGTTAAAATTGATAACAAATTGCCAACAATTTACTTTACTGTTTCTCCTTCTGCAGATATTAAAAGCTGCACATAAAATGTTCAGTATATTCCAAGGCTGTATTAAATGATGACTATTACAAGTTCATTTTACATAACTGTGAAGCCCTTAGGGGCCATTCAAAAAGGACGTCCTCAAGAGGGGGTAAGGGGTCTGCTGGCATGTGGACAGGGGAGGGAGGGGGTAACCCATTATGAATGTCCGCTAATGATGGTATTTTTCAGTTTTTGGATTTTCTGTTTAATTGAGTTTTAAAGGTCAGTGAAAGGGGAAATGGATACCGAAATGTGTCCCAAGTACCAAATGTACTTGGATTTTTAAAACCTAGGGAAAGTCGGGATTTATTCCCAACTTTTTGTTAAACACTAATTTTATGCTGAAATTTTCCTTCGAGGTCAGGAAATCTCCGTTAATCAGAAAAATCTGGAAAAATGTCTTGAAATTGGCAGTAAGACGGGTGCTTGGAAATTTAGAGAATGGGCCTCTGTAAGTTTCAACAAATTTTCTGGACACCCTACTATTTAAAAAAATTAGAATTTCTATGAGGGGGCTGGGTAAAATGGACACTACGTGGACAGGGTTTGGGGGAGGTCAATTTTTGAATGGCTCCTTGCTATATGCTATGCACTACTGTTCATGTACTTTATAAAAAATGTGGTATCATAAGCTAGAGTATAAGTAATTAAAGAAAATTGTTTGTAATTTCGGTAATGGATTGTACAGTTATACAGTTGTCTAATATCTTATAATTAATGAATCCTTGTCTTTTTCTTTTTTTTTTGTAGCTACGGGCTGTTGGGTCCAAGTGGTTGTGGGAAGACTTCTTTGCTGAAATGCATCTTGGGGAGGTTAAAGGTCACCCGCGGTACCATAACAATATTTGGGAAACCGTCAGGGAACATCGACTGCGGTGTCCCTGGCCCAAATGTTGGCTACATGCCCCAGGTAAGCGATTCTATGATTCTTATCCAAGATCTTCAAAAGTGACATTTTAATTGATCTCTTATCTTCTAAAATCACCCAATTTTAAAATGTCTACTCATTTTCTCTATATTTGTTCTGTACGTCTGCAATTTAATCTTTTGTTTACATTATAATCAGGTTATTATTGCCTTGTTTATCTCATTATCACTAACAGGTCTATTTTTATCTTTCAACATTGTTTTATTAAGTATAGAGGTTCCATATAAACTTGTTAACTTGACCCCAATTTTTTTCAAATGTTTCTTTTAATATACACGTACGCCTTCAAGCATCAAATGTCCCCTCGCCCTCTTCCCCCCCCCCCCTTCAAAATGTAAACAATTTTTTTTTTCAATGACTCGTTTTTATTTTGTTCACAAACTTGGTTAACTTTCCAAGGAATTTTCCATTCATTATTGATGTCACGATACTTTCGATTTTGTTATTTTGCAATTTAAAAATGCCAACTTTGTTTACCAACTTTCATTTGGAAGTCATGGGAAGTTAGTTACCTTGAGTTGTAAACAAGATGGTGCGAAATGCCGGCATTTGATGCCTGATAAAACGATAACACAATTGACGTCATCTGAACTTACCACGTTTTACCTGAAATGGAAAAGATGTTTTCTTGTTAATTGTAACATACAAGTGTTATCTCCTTTTGATGAAGAGCAGTGTCTGCAAAGTACTCTAATTTACACTATTTATGCTAGTTCATCAGAGTTTATAGGTTCCCTGCACGTCAAAATTACATCAGTTGACATCTACTGTAATCAGAATATAGTTTAATTATGATGCAATTTTAACTATAATGTCAATGCTGTTGTAATAGCTATTTGATGTCCATGCACTTTTACAGCAAGCTTAATTATGATGTGTATTTATCATTATAATGGTAATGCTGTTTTAATAAACATGGGGTGTCTATAAACGTTTACAATAGTTATTAACGAAGCGTTTATGTTAATTATGCAAATAGTGATGTTATTATGCAGAGGTTATCGCATGATAAAGAAAAATTACTAAAGTTGTGTAAAATTTCAACAAGGTTGCCATGTCGTAATTACCGAGTATTGGACATGATGGCAGTGATTCATTTCTTCAGGCTGTTGATAAACCGGACCTTAGAAATTGTCATTTTGGCGAATTCCGGACAAAACTGCAAAAGGGCTGAACTAACATAACGTAACTTAAACTCTCCTTTTATGATTATGAAATTACACTTTGGCCTCATGTCTGGAAACCCTAACTTAACTGTCTTTAGTTCAACAAAGTAAATGCAGGATGACCACAAAAAAGGGATACCTTTTTTCATAAATTCGTAACTTTTTTGTTTTTTAATCAAAGTAAATCCAATTATGCACAAATATAGGCAACAAACGTACGAACAAAACGGCTTTCATTTGGCTGTTTCTTGAATCTCATAGGAGACAACGATGTTCGAAATGCTGACTATTAGCGAGTGCATGAGATACTACGGCACCATCGTTGGATTGTCCAGAGAAAAAATCAATGAGGCGGTAGACTTTTTTGTGGAACTTCTAAATTTGCCCTCCAAGAATACTATAAACGGACAGCTCAGGTAAGGTTTTAAATATCTCGCATTTGATAGTCACTATAGTTTTTAGCTATTAGTAATGTATGCTTCTTCCGTGTTCTAGTGGTGGGCAATTGCGGCGCGTTGCTTTTGCTGTTTCTCTGATCCATATGCCGAAATTGCTGATCTTGGACGAACCGACGGTGGGCATCGACTGCATCACCAAAAAGAAGTAAGTACGTGCGGCGGAAGTTTCCACTCTTGCATATGTATGTTTTGTGGTAATTACAAAACTTGTTGTTAAGAGACCTAAATTGTTCCCAGTAGCTGAACATTTGAAGCAGCACCTAAAATTATTTTTCGATTAATATCAAGTATTCATGCCACGTTTGGAATTACTATTCTAAAAAAAATTTATTTTAACTAATTGTAAATCTAAATCAATAATATGCCCCTAGCAAAAACTTTTTTCTCTCATCATTAAGCATCTTCATTTTTCCAATCCTGGTTTTGTTTTTTTACAACCCAAGTTTTTACCCTACAAAGAATTGTTTTTCTACTCCGTTAGTGATTCGATTTTGGTAAAATTGTTGAACTTTTTTTAGAAATGCGTTCTGTAAATGTCACTCCATGCTTTAAATGGAGTTCGAATGTCACTCGCAACATTTAATACGGCATTGGTGTTTCATCCGTTCTTGCTTGTTATGTTGAAATATGCCCCCTAAACTTAAATAACGATGACTTTTAGAATCTCGACTTAATGCAATTCATCCTCAGTATTTTTTTTTATTTGAGTGTTTGTCACCCAGTAGGGGGTAACACTGCTAAGGAATACAGCGCTGAACATCCTCAGTATTGTGTATACCATTTTTCAGATAAAAGGATTTCGATATGCCTACCGTGCAGCGTTCTAATGTATTGCGTTAGATAATGCCTATGACTTGTATTTTTGCCTTTTTTGTCACGTAATAGTTGGAATGACTTCCAAACTTTTTAACTATTTGTAATGGTTGTCACGTTTAGTGACAATAATCTAGCGAGTATGTGCACACAAATTGTGTGCATGCTGTAATTTTGCAAAGAGAACTGTATAAATTGCACAATATGATAAGTAAGCTGTGTTTTTCAAGAAAGATGCAGGTAACGGCGAGATTATGGTGATCCGCATGTACATGGTTGCAAAAGTGTGGTGACTAGGGACCCGCAGGAACCCAACCATGCAATCAAACAGTTCCCGCACTAACCCCTTCGTTTGGCGAGGATTTACCGTACCGGTGTTGATCGAGTTGTATTTTTCATTTCAGAATGTGGGACTATTTAGCAAAAGTGGTGAAAGAGACGGGTGCCAGCATAATACTAACGACCCATTACATAGAAGAGGCACGTGGGGCACATATGGTACGCATATTTTGTTGTTATGCACCCATAAGCAATAGTAGAGTGTGCCGATACATTTGCTAACGAAGGTCGTGCAATCTTAGTAAACATTTTCAAATTTAATTCATCTCTTTCTTAGGTAGGCATGATGCACAACCACATGCTGGCCGAAGAAGATTACACGGAGCGACTACTGAGCAAGTACAACTGTCTGACCTTGGAGGAAGTCTTCCTGATTATTTGCTCTGATCAATGGCGCTCGTGCGACGACGTTAACTCCAACAAGGGCTCGAACGACGTTTGGGTTCAGATTAAATCATGCGACTCCGATGTCAACGAGCCAGAGCCGGAGCCAGAGGACAACCGATTGGACACTGGAAAAGACTCTCCCGTCGACAATGATTCTATGGATGACACGAGCAAATGGACAATGTATTTCTTAGAATTAAGAATTCGCTGGTACATCCTGTTTGCTATAGTACAGAAGAATTGCATCAACTTGTATCGGTTTCCTGGGTAAGCATTGTTTTATAAATGATATTCGTTATATCCATGGTGCACCGTATGCATGTGCCGCCATTCGCCTAAGAAAAGTGCTGTCCGGATTGCCATTGAAAATCCACTTTAAAAATCTTTACATATTTTTATTGCAAACATTTAAAATGCATTTTTATTTTTGTTTCTTTCAGCGCTCTTTTATTGATCCTGATCTTGCCATTTTCTCAAGTGATGACTGTTGTGTTCTTAACAACGGGACGAGTGACGGACTTGAAACTACTCGTGATCAACGAAGATTCTGGTCCGTTGGGCAATCAGTATTTATCCTACCTAGATACAACCATCTTCTTGCAGGTAGTTAATGCTCATAATCATTGTTTCCTACCAGGTGCCATGGGTCATTTCTGCGTTACAATACCTAATTCCCCTCTTATTTCGTAATTTTATGAAATTAAAGCTTTGGTTTTAAAATATGACAACTATTTAATCAATTTCTTTATTAATTTTCGTGGAAGTCTCAGGAATTCTCACAATGTCGTTCATTTTTTAAAAAAATTCGCCGAAGATTTATTCGGTCAGCAAACTGGTTCGAACAAATGAAATTGCCAAATTGTTTTCTCCTAATCGGTCATTTTGAGCGGGAACAAACAATTATTTGTCAAGACACACCAAGCAAACATATATATTCAGAATTTTCGGAGGATTAAATCACAACTTATTCAAGGATTTCTGAATGATTTGCTTTTATTTGTTTACCATTTTCTTCCACTTTAGGTGATTGGCAACAACTCGGAAGACAGAATGAAATTGATTTCAGATGGGGAAGTTTTCGGAAGCGTGGTTATTGCACCAAACTTCACGGAATCGTTGAGCAAAAGGTAATTTCCCGTGTTCGTATTGCGGGTGAGCGACGACATCGTTGTTGTTCAACTTGTTTGTTTTGTGCGTGCAATTTTAGGGTTTCACACACTGTTCTCGTGGACAGGGAAACTGTGGCCAGTGGCACCATTAATGTGACATTATCCAATTTGAGTGAGTATTGAATGTTGTAACTGCATGTTTTATCGATAGAGTACAAGAATTCTTCATCACTCATGGATGATCGAACGTAATCTTTGCTAAGAATTTGACCGTTTCCTTTGTTAGATATGCTTTTGAACTTAGCGGTGCATAGCCGTATCATGAATGGATTTGCAAAATTTTACCAGTCCTTGCACGCTAATTCGTTGGAAGGCAATTCTAGAACAGGAAGCCCTTACATTATGGTAAGCTTATTTGCGGAATTTTTTAAGATTTTCGAGGGAGGGAAATGCAGACTTGCGTACCATTCTTGCTCGTGCATCTAAAAAAGTGTTTGGTTTGTGTCGCCACATTTGTTATTGGCTTTTAGTTCATTCAATGACCGATTGTTTTTCAGATTGATGACGACACGTTAAATTTCTTAAACGGCAATGATTTTGTAATCGTCATCAGCGGTTCGATGACATTGTATGTTGAAATTTTCCAGTTAAGTTGCCGTTAAGAAATGTTTAGTTGCTCGTTTAATTTATTCTTTGATCCTTTTTTAGGTCGGTGTTTTTTGGTTCAGTAGGGGTGGCTATTTTAAGTTTGTACATGGAGCGAACTGGAGGATTGTTGGAAAGAACTTATGTTGCCGGTAACACATTGTACCAATTTTATATTACTTAACACGTTGTACGAAATATAAACGATATGCCATGGGAAAGCAGTCTGTAAAGTTGTTTGTCCCCGGTCGAGGTCGGTGGGAATTTTTCCGGATGGGAGAAATTCCCCCTTCGTAGGCAAAATTCCCAGGTAAGTGATGAAGGCTTCCCCTGGCGTTGGTAATTAGCCCTCGTGTTGCAGAAATAGGCCAACATTAAAAATCAACAAACAAGTTGTTTTCCCATTTAGTGTTCCAAAAGGCATTCCGAGATGCATGCAGACGATTTAACTATTTTTTTTTTTTTTACATGAAACAGGGGTGTCTTCCGCGGAAGTGATTTTGGGCTTTATGTTCCTTCTGCTGTTGATACTCGTTCCTCAGATCATCCTTGTATTGATAAGCTACTACTTTGTATACGTGCTGTCATTCGGCACGGCTTGTGCGGTATTTGTCATACTATATGCGGTAGGAGTATGCGGCATAGCTTTGGGTAAACTTTTCATTTCTCTATTTGCTTCATTGGGCATAGGAGTACAGACTTAAATTGAGCCCTTATTTCCTTTTTTTTAGGAATGTGTTTGTCCATGACCGTTGATCACACTACGGCGATTCTTTTGTTGCTGGGGTTGTTGATTACGTTGACCACTGCAGTAACAGGTATTTAAAATCGTTTCATACATTTTGTAAAAAATGACATGCATTTCATTAAAGACTAATATATACCTATGCAATATATGTTGCGGCATTTTAAGTAAGGGAGTTTAAAAAAAGCCCTTTACAGGTTTTTAAAAATTTCGGTACATGTATTTTGCATACCGTGTGACTCGGATAATCTGGCTACCACCGTATTTTACTTTACAATTCCATCATCTGTGCAAGACGAGTTAACAACGCCGAGCGTTGGTTTCATTTCAGGTCACATGTGGCCGATAGAGGCCGTTCCATATTTCATCCGCCCAATCTACATGATGATGCCGTACGCCTATCCGGCTAGGGCCATCAACACCTCAATCATGCACGGCTTTAGCATATACAAGAAAGAAGTGATCAGATGTTTCTGCGTCTTACTAGGGAATACCGCGCTCTTCATGTTTCTCACTTTGCTGTTTTTCAAGCTGAGGAGGTGAACTTTGACCCAACCGTGAACTAGCAAAGTAAGATGCCCTCATTGTGCATCAAATGTCATTGTCGGAACCGTCGTGAAGCCACCACCTCATGTTCTTTATTTATCTGCGATTGCATCGCGCGTACCGATGTGTTCCGTGCCTCAATTGGCAGCGGGTCTACCAAACGCTCCAGCAATGGTCGGACTGTGACTCTGACTTGGACTGCGTGCCGGACGACCAAGAGAACCATCCATGAAAATAGTAGGAGAGTTAAGGCGTTCTGCAAGTGCCGCCAAGTGGAGAAACCGCCACAATCGAAATAATTCGATTGGATTTTCTCTTTGCTCTACTTAAAAGTGGCTTTATGAAGAACCCCATCTTCTGAGATCGATCTCAGTGGGACCTAGAAGTTTTTTCTTAAAAATTATAATTTTCGATTTCAAGAAAATATTGTTGTACGATATGTACACAATTATTCGCAAATGGATCGAATTGTACAGCAAATATGTAAGTACCGTAATAAATATGATTAGTCGTGAATACATTTACTGATTTGCACTGTGATGGTACTTACCAGTGTTGGGCAAATTGTACTCATGAGTACGAGTACTGATTACGATTACAGTGGAATCATGTAATCAGTAGTCGTATGAAATGAGTACTAGCGTCATAATCACACTTGGACAAATTGTACTCATAATAGGAGTACTGATTATTAATATACTAGGATCATACTCCATAGTACGAGTAGAGTACATGTAATTGGTAATCATATGAACTGAGTACTAGCATCATAATCAGACTTTGACTAATTGTACTCATTATAGGAGTACTAATTTCGAGATGAATGGAATCATACTACATACATATAGTACAACTAGAGTGCATATAATCAGAAATCAAATGAAATGAGTAACCAGACTTGGGGAAATTGTAGAGTAATTTTAGGGTGGACAATTGAAGAATACTGCTTATGAGTGCAGTACCATTGTCTCGACTTACGACCTGTACCCCTGTCTCGACTTACGACCTGTACCCTGTTCTATTTGCAGCTTCTGCAGCAATTCGTCTTTTATACTCGAAACTACTTTTAGTCATCACTCAAATTCATGCAATGTACTCAATTGCTTACCAACACTGATGCATACTCGATTGCATTAATACTCAATGACATTTATAATCACCTGTTGAGAGTAAATTTGTAATCGAGTGCATTGTACTCATATGTTTGAGTACATTTTGTGTTCAATTACTTTTGCACTCAGCAGTAATCTACACGTTATACTCAAATATATCCAACATACTCAATTACATTTGTAATCATAACTTCTGATTACTGTAATCGAGTACACGAGTACAATGTACTTTTAAGTTTTGAGTATTTTTATACTCAATTACGTACTCAATTACTGCCGAACACTGGTATGTAAAGCTAAATTCACATAGGTCTTTTTCAAAGAAGTGTTAAACTATTAGGTATATAAGCAATCACTCATTACATAGAAGCTATTCGTGATTGCCAACAGTCAAGGGGCCATTTAAAAAGGATCCCCAAATTCCTTCACAAATGAACCTCCCCTACCCCCTGTCCACATGGTGTCCATTTTACCCCTCATCCATAATATTTTTAAAAAATAGGGTGTCCAAAAATTTTGTTGGAACGTATAAAGGCCCATCCTATTAATTTCCCAGCACCGGCCTTGCTAATAAATTCAAGGACATTTTTCCACATTGTTTTAATTAGTGGAAATTTCCTAACCTCGAAGAGAAATTCCAGCATAAAATTGGTGTTTAGCACAAAGTTAGGCATAATTACCGACGTTCCCGAGGTTCTTCTGGTGTCCATTCCCCATTTCACCGACCTTTACAACTTAATTAAACAGAAAATCTAAAAACTGAAAAATACCATCACTGATGTTTGTCAAACAAAGCGTGAGCAATAGAACTTTTGGTGATAACTTGGTGATGTTGAGAATCTGGTTTTTATATACAGGAAAACAGAACTGATAATAGGGACAGGTACATGTGATTGTATACGAAGTGTGCCCCAAGATATATAAGTGTACTAAAATTTCTACACCAAATTGTAAGAAATTGGTAAGTCTACTGCTTTTTTAAGTTTTAAACTGAGCACATATTGGTGTACGAGCACATTTTTGGTAAAATTGAATAAATTTACAACCGAGAAATTCGGAGATGTCAAATCTATCAAGAAATATGCTGTTTGGAGGATTCGTCTCGCAAGGTCTAGAGACATCTCGACTCCAGGTCGATCGCTGGGTAAATGTTCGCCAATGGAATGTGGATATCTCAAAATGTGAATGGTATGTGCATGGCGAATGATTTTAAATTATTATGTAAATGAGGGGATCGCATGGGATGATAGAAATGTTTGGAATGTTGTGTTGTTTTGTTGCATGTTGGGTAGTGTGGATTTGCCAAATTCATTTCATGTGTGGGCGCCGTGTGACAAGCATCGTTGCTATATTTGGTTATAATGACTTAATTTAAAATCATTATACGTACAGTGAGCAAAAAAAGTATTTGGCCAGTATGTTTTTTTTAATTTACATGTTTATTTTTACAGATAATGGTAC
>JAQGAE010000744.1:0-30503 GCA_034696685.1 Julus scandinavius | reverse complement strand
CCACATGGCTAATTAACATAAACTTTAGTTTGAAATTATAGCTGGATATATACACTTGTCAATGGTATATTGCAGCAAGTGTAACAGAAATACTCCACTCTCTAAATTGGGTCATGTTTATGCAATCTACTATTTAGAAAGATAGTTTATAGATCTTTTTGGAATATATTACACGCTATATATTAGTGCGCTATTTGACATTTCTATTAAAAGTTTGATTTCACAGGTCTGTGGCTTTTCATGTGCCATTTCGACTAGTTCTGTTCTAATGTTTGTGTTGTTCACTTTCTGGTGTTTGGCGGAAAGTACTGCGGTGTTATTTTAACTAACTACAGTATATATTGCCGGATTAAATTGGCTTAATTAGTCGCCTCCCTTTAACTGCTTTATTCTGGTGGAAACGTTTGAATTCGCGTGTTCGGTGCTTATACCCCAGCGGAATATTGGCGAATGCACGATTTCAAGCCTTGTTTAAGTAAATATTATCCATTGCGTCGATCCACCTGCTGTTTGCATGTTATGCTGAATAGTGTAGCTGAATTGCTGGCCATGACGACGTGTTTAATCCAGCTATTTCACTCATTAAAATTTGATGAATTCCATAGTACAAATAGCCAGTTTTATTGATTTTCAACATTTTATTCCTAAAGCAAACTAATCTCAATCGATCTGCAAACATGATGATATCAGATATGTGAGGCTAAAACAGTTATTAGATATATGAAGCAACTTTAACATTTATATTCTCGTTGTATTGGTACTATTCATAGTAAATGTAATAAGTTGTAGTGTCTAGCATGTAAAATGACGTTTGTAATGTATGTAATTTGTAATTTTATTCTGGATGAGGTTTAAGAGTTGATAAATTGTATAAGATGCATATTTAAAACAAAAACACGCTAAAATTGTCACTATATTCACCTTCATATTTGCATTAGTCTGTACCAAGAGGCAACAATTTAATGACCTTATATTAAATTCCATTATCTTTACCTGGACCTATAGTAAAATGTCACCCTTGGGATTTCTCTATATTAATTAATAGGACTCTTCTAATTAAAAATTCTTCCGCAATTGTGCACCATTAATGAAGTTATTTTCCCGGAAGTGTAGTTATTAAAATACTGTAGTTAAAATGCAGATGACTTTCGATGAATAGTTGGCGAGTTTTGGGTCCAAAGTATATAAAGTGAAATATTCGCTAGAAACTTCCAAGATGACCCTCATCTTCTTCCAGTGACTCCCTCTAGCTCTGCTGGAACATAAATCCATTAATTATTGCCTCCAGTTGTGCAAGGTGCAATATCCTGCTATAAATTTTGTAGGGAAACCGAGCGAAAATTACAATTTGGTGGGATCGTGACCTAGACTTTCCAAATATACGTGCAGATATTCAAGAAACTTTCTAATTATGATTTTGTCATCTCAGCCTGACGCATCTTTCGGCAAGCTAACATTTTTGATGGCAACTTTTTCTCAAATCAAATCACCTTACGCTTTATGTTATATACTTATCTGAAAGTGACATTTTGACATGTCCTACGTTGTTTACCCATATTTCAAGATTATAAAAGATCTTCATCATATTGAAACGATATGAAAGGCCTAGCATCATATCAAAACGATTCCTCTTGTGTGAGAGGCTGATTAAATAGCTTCAAGATAGATACTTACCTTCTGCATGGTGTTCCCTTAAAATCTCATAAAAGACTTTTGTACTAAAAAAATGTCATTTGTGAATGTTTAGATTAACGATGATTTAAAATTAGATTATTAAAAGGGACAAGAGGATGACATAATCCGCTATTTTTCTTGAAAAGATCTCCAAACAAGGACACAAATACTTCTTTCTATTTTTCTTTTACCCCTCTAAAAAAAATTATTAATAAGAAACAAAAAAGTCATTTCTCAACAAAATTCTCAAATTATTTTGCCTAAAATGGAATATAGTTTGAATTATTTTATTGCTATCACGTTAGATTTTGTTGTTACTCAATTTAAGAAGTAGTATGTTGACAAAACATCATTTGTAGAATAGGTGCCTTTCAAAAAATGTGGTTGCGACTTTCAATTGTCATCAAAATTTTCTGAAATTTGGTATGCACCAAAGGAAACAAGGAAACACGAAACACAAATTTCAAACATGCTTGTCGCAAAGTGTTTTCAAACCAAAATTTCCGACAAACAGGCTTGAAACATACCTGCAAAAACATAGTGTATACACCGAAAAATTCATTTTGTGAAACAAGGCGGAGTTTGATATTGTCTGGTTGCAGTGCTCATGATGCAATGTGCTACGTCATATTGTACAGGCCTTGGTAAGAGTGCCTTGACCAGGAATCAAAAAGAAACATTTTTTCCTTTGATCCTGACAACCTCTTGAGCGATCGACGTTTTTCGCCAAAAGTTTCATGAAACTTTTTTTTATTTTTTTTTATTGAACATTTATCCCCCAGTTAAGGGAAGCGCCGCTAAGTGAAACTTCTGGCCACAAACCTGGTAACCTGGTCTAATAGTTCAGGGTAATTGACCAAAGCGTAATCGGAATTAAATTATCGTTAACAACAATGTGTTTTTTTAAAAAAAATGTTAAGAATATATTTGCAATTTACACTGTACCTTGTACATATACGTGTATTATAACAACATACGTTTTTTTAAATTGAAAACTTTTAACCTTATCTAACCTATTTCTTCATATGCATCATATAAAAGTCACAAAACGAAAGCAATGTACAACGTTTATCATGCCCAGATCACTTCGTTTGATTTCCTAGTCAAAATCATGATATTTATTTATTCTTCAACTGAATACTTTCGGTGTCATTGTATAGGACATATATGCTCATGCTAGTGGAATGATACGGATGCGTTTTCAAATTGACGGTACATTTTTCTGAAACGAGTGTACTCTTATCAACGTCTGCATGCTATTTTTTGTATGGGTTTTGGCATCCTGGATGAAAATTTCACATACAACATTTTTCACTTTCAATTTATATTACGATATATGCCGTATCTGTCACAGGATATGGAGACTCTGACGATAAAATTTCTACTGTGTTGCTAACAATTTTCTATTTTTGATTTGTGTTGCATGGGAGTAATGGTAAATTCACATAAAAAGATTGTTAGTAGGCCAAGCACCAGGTTAAAGCAATCGCTTTCAAACTATACAGTCTATGCACGAGCAAATGCAGACATGTACTATGATACATTTTATTTTCTCTGCAGGTGTGTTTCCACGTGAGATTAACTCTCGCGAATTACTCGTCATATCTCGTATTCCACAAAATTTTCCCAAACTTAGCTTAAGACATTAAAAAAAAACTCTAAACACAAGCATCTCCTCAGTCCTCTGCTGCTATATATATATATATCCAGAAAAGGCCATGATCTTGGCGTTTTTTGCTACATTTTTGGCCTAGCTCTCGATAGCTGCTCTCAAAAGTATTTTGCAAGCTGCTATCAGAGTGCGTATCTACGTGAGAGAGACTCTCGAGATGCTTTCGATAGCAGTTCTCGATGTTGAACGTGCAAAAATGTGCGTGCTGCTGTTCGGGAGCTGCCTTTCTCGAATTGTTATCACTAGTGGTCATGTGAACCCTGACCTCTTTGATAGCTGCTCGCAGAATACGAACCATGTTTGAATTTTTAGAGCAGCTGTCGAGAGCTACATACGGATTATGGCTTTTCCCGAATAGCAGTAGAGCATCGAAGAGATGCTTACGTTTAGGGATTTTTAATGTTTAGAGCTAAGTTTGGGAAATTTGGGAATTTGGAAGTTTGGGGAATTTAGTAATGTAAACAATGCATACATGACACATCTACTAGATTGTACATTACATATACACAGAGTTCCTTGAAAATTATTACCGAAAAGAAGTCAATGTGAAATAGCTCTTAAGCAGAGAATGAGGCTTATCATTTTAAGGTGTAAATTCACTTTTTTTTTAATGGAATATGCTCCATCTCATTTTTACACTGGGCCTGGGGACTCTATAAAATATGAACGTATATATGAAACATCTTCTACACTCCTATCCTCGTTTTTACTTTTTTAGAGTGTATTCAAACATAAAAAAAAGTTCGCTAGAAAATGAAAAAGGGACAGTGATCATTCGAAGTAGGCTATGGCTAGTTGACTGCGTTGTACATTATATCCAGTATAGTCATCCCCCACCAAAAAAAAAAAAAGTATATGGATCAAATATATATAGATCATGTTTCCTTTGTATTTTATTTCATTTCTATTCTGTGATCTTTTGGCGGCCGTTTAAATTTATTGACTGTTATGAGCCGAATAAGGAAAACATAAATCATCGGGCGTAGCATTGGAAAGTACAGCCGTGTGCATGACGAGAAGCTGGCTTTCTTTTGCCCGTAAAAGGGCATCTTTAGGCGCCATTAGTGTTCGTATCACGCCGCCGCAGCCCAATGCTTGCCACGCTTCAAATCTTAATCTCCATCTTTATTTCCCCAAGGCAATTGCAAATGGGAGCGCTCTTTTAAAACTGATCCACAACGGATCCCAATTATTTATCCACCCACCTATTGTCTCTGCTGTGATGTGCTAAGATCCCGCAACTAGAGCATGAAATAACTACTTTTCACAATTTCCTACACCACTTTTTCCCCTCAAATAAATGCGGAGATGATGTCAGCCGAGCTTACGAAATTGTTTTCTGCAAATTTTGCCCCCCTGCCTTTCTTTTTCTTTTTTCCTCGAGGAGCAACTAACTGTTAATTTGGAACCATTTCTATGTTCTTCTCAGCAATAAATCTAAAACGCGTCTTTAATAATGATGGCCTTGTTGGAAAACGCGTTCGAAGGACCCCTGCTTGTCGGAAAGTGCCCCATTGTACTTGTCCGAGATTGCCAACAGTGAAATACGTTCATGTTCAAGAAATTCAAGCATATGCTAGTTGGCTTTATTTGACAAGCTGATGCTCCAAAATAAAGCTAGATATCGAGGGAACGATGATAACAGTTATCCGACTTACTGGCAACATAATCACATTTATTTTATATTAGTTTAGAAATAACAGCATGTTCAAAAGCGTTGGATTTTCCCAAGAACTAGAACAAGTTTTTGTCAAGTCTGTAGCAGAATTGTATACAGTATATACGCAACTTGGTGTTGATTGTAGAACATCATGTTGCTTTGGATATGCTGGAGTTTTCGGATACTATAACAGAATATGCAAGTCTTTAAAAAATAGCGTTGGGTGTCTTTTTTCATTCGATACAGCTTAATTAAATGGACTAAAACAAGTTTTGTCAAATCTGTAGCAGAATTTAAATCAGTAGACGAGTATAATGTCATCATCAAATTGCTTTAGAGATGTTGGAATTGGGAATGCGTTTCTACATACGTCTATTGTTGTAAGAAAGTTGGTTACTGTATTGAAGACAAAATTACAATATTTAGTAAAAAAAAAGCGTGTATCTGTAACATGTTATTTTGTGCATCCTCTTTATACGAAAGAAGTTTGACGCCAATTTTCAATCCATTGGACCTTCTCACTACGTGTTGGCAGCTCTTTGCGTTCAAGCTATTGAATTTTTTTGCCCAATATGGGAATCATTTTGGAGTCAATCGAATTCGAGTTTTCCGATTTTCTTTATAAGTTTTTCTTTTATGAGAGATTCAGTTGAGCAAAACATCGCTGTCTGGCTCTTACAGCGTCTTTCACAAAAGGTTAGGATTTAAAACGGGTTGTATCAAGGGTGTTCTTTCAAATTTAAGTTCGCTGCTCCCATAAGTAATTGTAATGCAACAAATTTAACATTTTGATTGTGATACTAATCCCTTTATTAGCTAATTTTTCCTATGGTATGTTAATGAATAGTCATTGATCCTGAATGTGTCAATATTAGTTTTATATCTGTAAACACTGGTAAATGTTCTTGCTTTTGTACTAAGCTCAATATGCAACTTGAATGAGTTGTGCACCTTACTGGTTAAATTAGTGCCAATTACACGACGGTATGTAGCCTGAAATGGTGATATAGCCATCACCATTACCTACGCCAAAGATTGTTTTATCGTGTTGGAAACTCGAGGGAATGTGTTCCATATTGCGAGCAATAAAATTGGATCGGTGTGATTTTCTGTTATTATCTGATTCTTTTAGCCATTTCGTGACATGTGCATATTGCTAACAACAATGTTGTTTCTATGTTTATTGCCTTTACTATTCCCCCATTGTAATACCTGTTGGGATTGATTCCGAATCGAGATAAGTTTGGCAAACAAACTGGATCTAACCCTTATGGTATTCACTTTCAATCTTTTCTCGCTTAACTCGCACTTTTTCTTTTTTGAATTTTTTAGCATTTTTTTTTTATATTTCACATGTAGCGTGCATCCTTCATTTATATGTTAACTCACTAGGGCCTACTAGGACTATTTTTTCTCCGTTCAGCTCAGGCGTACGTGTCTCCATAATTGCAATACAAAGTCCCATGTTAGTAGCATCAATTAGGCTGCACCGGTCTCAGAAGATGGAGCTTCATTTTCACAAAATGATGGATGATGTTCATGTCACATGCATCAAATTATAAAATCATTTAGAGTCGAATCCATTTCGCTCCTTGGTTGAGACCCCGCTGAGGGAACCCCCTACCTCGGAAAGTAGACCCGAAAATAACCGGCTTTCAAATCAAAGTCGAATAATAATGATGAGGAGAAATTCCAGATTGGAAAGTTTTCTGTTCTAGTTGAAGGAGAGAAAAAAAAAGGATTCACCAGAATGTCTGCAAGCATGAACCTACTAGATAAGGGAACGTAGAGCACGAAGGGGCTTCTTTTGCAAACTTTAATCGCTTAATCATTTCCGGATGCCTAAAATGATT
The DNA here is from genome assembly GCA_034696685.1 of Julus scandinavius. Classification (NCBI taxonomy): domain Eukaryota; kingdom Metazoa; phylum Arthropoda; class Diplopoda; order Julida; family Julidae; genus Julus; species Julus scandinavius. The sequence continues at coordinate 23,644 of JAQGAE010000744.1, read as the reverse complement.
TTCTATTGAATAGAACGATGAACACATGCCTCTTTTGATCAAACATTGGAGTTAGTTTTTTAGTGAAAAACGTGCCAAACCATTGAGTTGTTGAATGCACACATAACTTAAACTTAATCAGCAATTAAATCGGTATTTTCATTTAGCCTACAAAAATAACGTATAACATAAAATAACATAACAAAATTAAACAATGGATATTAAGATTCGTTTTCACGTGTGATTATTTCTCGAGAGTTACTCGTTACACCTCGTATTCCACAAAATTTCCCAAACTTAGCTCTAAACATTAGAAAACCCCAAAACATAGGCATCTCCTCAATGCTTTTCTGATATGCGGGATGGGCCATCATCCGGGCGTTTTTACGAAATTTTTGGCTTAGCTCTCGACAGGTGCTCTCAAAATTCGAACATGGTTCGTGTTTTGCGAGCTGCTTCCAGAGACAGTTCTCGAACCGTAGCAAACGCATTTCTGCACGTGCTACATTGATAACTGCTATCGAGAGCATCTCGAGAGTTTCTCTCACTTGGAAACGCACCTTTCGAATATTATTAGTATGGACCTGGAAAACCTGAAATAGTCATGAAAAGTGATTTATTTAAAAAAAGTCGCTTAATTAATGGCTAGCTATTAGTGTAACATACTCGTAAATTGTGAATATATGAAGGGTCTCAGCCTATACAGCTGATATTGTAGTTACTCTATGAACTCTATGACATCTACGAACTTTTGTGATAGCTAATACTGTCAATTTTAATACAGATGTCAAATCTATATGTTGAATTATCCCCGACTTTTTCAAAATAAATCACTTTTCCTGACTTGAATAGTCTAGATCCATCGTTTAAATTAAAATGTACGTACATTTATATTTTTATTTAATTAAGGATATAGACGCTTTAAAATATTCTTTGGATGTAGTTAGTTAAAATAACACTGCAGTACTTTCCACCAAACACCAGAAAACGAAAAACGCAAACATAGGTAACTGACGAATTAATATTTGTTATTGGTGAATATTTTTACTGCTTTTTTGTTTGCATCCACAATTATTATTGTACACTATTAACTCTGTTGTTGTCTTCTCCATACGTGCATAATTTCTGGCCATCGTTACACATTAGGAATGCTGACTACATGTAATTGAATAGTATTAAGATTTATTTATCCATCTTTTGAACCACAAGCTCAATTTATGATAATTAAACAGAGCCTATTGAAATCGCAATTACTGCTCACGCGAATGTCATGGTTCAATTTCTGTATTTCTGCTTGATGGAGTTCATTCAAGCGATTATAAACTGAATGTTGCATATACCAGTCATACATAAATGCACAGCTTGCAATAAATAACGGCGATAATGATGAGTTTCCTGAAAATAATTAAGCTATAGGAAATTATTTGGTAGGGTTTAAGACATTTTTATTGCTTCAGTTATATTTTGGGAAGATTGTATTGACGTCCGTATAAGTCTTTCATGGCACGAAGTAATTTTGCTATATGCTATCGTCTATAAATCGAAAACGGATGCTAAGGACTTAAATAATACTCAGGGACATGCGCGAGAAATAAATTTTCTCCTGTAAATGAAGATAAAAGATTTCCCATTCGCAGAGTCCAGTTCGTGAATCTTTCTGCATTTTAACAAATGTGCACGTGTACAGTATGTGTGGCATTAAATATAAACATGTGGCTACAATATCATCATTATTGTAACCTGTCTAAATACATCCTGTGTAAATGAAAACCTCTCTAAAAGCATAAACCCCATTAGAACCCGTGTTTATGAATGAACCTGTTTAAATGCATAACTTGTCTAAAAGCATATTTTTAACCGGTCCAAGGCGTATGCAAAACTATGCACACAAATTTATTACACAAGGTTGTGATAATTTTCACTATTACAGTATAACTAATAACTTAAGGGGCTTTATGTACTCTGAGATAGTTAATGTTAGATTTTTATTTTATTGTTGAAATATTTGAACCAGAAAGAATTATGACAAAATGTTCATCAATTCGCAAAAAATTGTCAGTTTAATGCTAATCTTTTCGGTAATGAAATCCGTTAACAAACTTGGAATATCAGAACAGCTTCCAATATAACAAGTTCTTAAAATTAAACCACTGCTACACACCTACATGTATTAATTGTTAATTTGGAACAAATTTCACTGGAACTGCTAACCGGTGAGAATGGAAGACAGGAATTCAAAAACCGATCATATCCTTTAATGTCACTATTTCAGTGTCATACTAAAGCAATTATGAATACGGTGTTGATAAGTATATTTATGTTTCAGCAAATTATATTGTTCTGAACATAAAAATATGCACGCTTTGTGCGTGTAAGAAAGCTGCGTAAAGCCGGGTCTGCACAAAGACGTACATTGTACGTATATGAACGTTTTTACAAACATATGCAAAAAAGTTTGCCCTCCGGGTTTGTTTCAGTCACCATTTTGTAAATATATGTAAATATCAAAATTGTACAGCTATTACAAATGTCTTTAATAGCTGTACATTTACAAAATGGCGCTGAAACATACCCGGAGGGCAAACTTTTTTGCATATGCTTGTAAAAACGTGTATATACGTACAATGTACGTCTTGGTGGAGACCCGACTTTATACACGAGAAAAGGGTAGAAATGAAGTGTATAACGGAAAAAGTAAAACCGTTCGTAAACTAGAAAATGAGCTAATTTCAAGCCATAAACGGTAAATATTACCTCACATTATACCAGTCAATGATGCTTTAAATTTTAACTGAACGTGCGGAGTTGCTGTTAGTGGATGAAAAAGATTAGCAAAGCGTATGCATGGTTACACTTGTTTGAAACAATAGCTATACAAGCATGGTCTCGAACCTAGTGATGTGCTTTTCACATCCATGTTTCGAGGGTACTTGACGCTCAATCCGATGTTTATTTGAGGGCTTTGTCTAAAGTATACGCGCATACATATGTTGGTTTCAGCATGGCTTTCTTTATATAGACATGCACATTTGGTAAATTGGTAGGAAAGCACGACACTGCAGAAGTTGGTGGGTTTTTTTTTTCATCTAAATTTCCAGCAATTGGCAAAGTTTTAATCTTTGTGATGTGGTAACGTGCCAACTAATCTTCGTTAACGACGAACAATTCATTTAAACAGCTCTGCAATCTGTTTAAATTTGATCCGCAATTTCTGTTTTTAATTGCTTCATGCTAATTCTTCTAGTGCCTAATTATTTTCTGCACAAATCCCGCCCCCGTTGCTATAATATTATCCAAAACACACACACGCGTGCCATTGTGGGGTATACAAAATTAATGGTAAATTTGCAGCCTTTATCCAAATTCTACCTTAAAAATATTGGTCAGCGTGCACTTATTTGCATGGAAATGAACAAACACGCAAGTGGGAATGGGTGGAGACTGTAGAAACGGTCGATCTTTTTCTCCCTAAACCCTCCCAAATCCCTCTTTGATTGTCTGTAACGAAAGGTTCGTTAACAAAATCCTATCTGAAATCACGCCCTTATCTGGGTCTGTAGTTTTCGTCAATCTGATTAAATCAGCCACCAATGACATGCAAATATCAAGTCTAATGCCTGTTTACAATATATAGACGGTTCCTCATAGACGACAAATCCCATCACCATCATTTGTTTTCCGTCGAGGTGAAAAGGAGACGATTGATCAGGAGATTAAGGGGGTTGTGAGAATTCTCATTTTCTCTTTAAAACTGCGGACCTACGATCATTTGTTTTAAAGTGCGGAGGCATGCATTATTTCGTGTTGGACAGCAATCGATTTAGTTTATTTTCTTGAAACTTAACGATGACGTTCTAACGAGCTATACACGGTTGTTGGGTGTTTTAGTTTATAATTTAGCGTTGCATTTTACAAAAGATAAGTCCTATCCAAAGGCACATACTTTCACATTGCACAGACTCAGGGACTTTCAAGATACAACTTTAATAATTATTAGATGAACACTATTTTTATACTACATTTTATGAGTTTTTAAGAATCTTTTTCATACCGTGTTCTCAATTGAATTTAACTCAGTACCCTACAGTCAGCAAATAAATGTCATATGGTATAGGGAAGGGGGAGGAGGTCGTACCCAATCATTTCAGGAGAATGCTCCTACGTCAGTAGCGACTTTGAGATCATTGTTAAATTGATGTGTGTTTAATCAGAAGGATTTTTAAAATTGAAGAAACGTTTTTCACTGTTTGCTGAACATGTCTTGTGTTTATAATCTGGTTGTGGTGGAACCAAAGTTGTATTTTTGAACATCTACACTGAAAACTCAAAATGTGCAAAAAAGCACACCAAATGTGTAAAAAAGTTGCACACACATAAATGTGTAAAATTACCTATTTTTATATGCAATATAACACATTTGAATGTCAAAATGCACAGTAGTGTGTTTTGACAACACACTACCGTGCAATTTGACATATAAAAATAGGTAATTTTACACATTTATGTTGCACATTTTGAGTTTTCAGTGTATAGCTGTCATGACACTATAGTGTCATGACAGCACATTAATGTGTACACATTAATGTGTAAAAAAGTTGCGCACACATAAATGTGTAAAATTACCTATTTTTATATGCAATATGCTCATCATGTTTTCCTAAAGAAATAAGGGAATTCTAATCCCAACAAATTACTCTTTATTTCTAAATGTGTGTCATGTGTTGGACATCAATTTTGTGACTAAAAAAAATTTAAAGTAGAAAACAATCTATGCAGCAACTCATCCATCATTTTCCCAAATCTCCGGCATATCCCCGTCGCTGCATTTGAACACACTAGTGAATTACTTTGCGTGTCATCAAATGACGTCAGGCAGTATCATGCGATGCTATTTTTATTGATATCATTATACGAATATATTATGCTTTGAAGTACACCCATTAAGTGACGTTTTGCTGGAGTTAGCACATTTTCCTTTTATAGTTTGGAGTTATTAGGAAATGAGTTTGTTATTTAATGAATTGAACTTTAAAAGCGTCTAGTAGTAATGACGTGATGCATGTTAAATTACATAATTTCATTAATTCGCAACGAATTAAGCAAATGCTGCTTAATGTTTTTTTATAATTTATGTTAAAATTTCTGTACATAGTAAATGGAGTTGCTATACAACACCTTGTCATCACACGAAAAATTATGTATTTGCGGGAGGTAAAATTTGTTCATAGCATATTACCAGTATTTATATATACTATGTTTTACATTGTAACTGATCAACCTATACGTAGCAATATATAGTTGTTTTAACATTACCCAACATCATAGCTTTGTAATATTCCATCATAACGTACAATTTAACAATGATGCCCTTTGTTCATGTTGGGTGTCCACATATACGAATTTTTTATATTGACTGTAGAGTGCTGAATTGAATAAAAATTACTTGGATGGAGGAATTGAATGGAAGTTCTTTTGACATATTTTTATGAAAGTACAACAACAAAACTATTTCATACAAAAAATATGCTATTTTTCTCTAGCATTTCACGAGTATTTACACTAAGTTGTAAGTTTATTAGCACTCCAAGTACTTTAGCATTCATGTCCCTCTTCCAGAGTTAGTTTTCCTCTTGTATATCCACTGAAGTGCAAGTGGGCTACCATCCAAGCTTCGCCTTTTCTTTTAATTGAGTGATTTATTTGGCCATAAAAGGTTTAATTTCCCATGCAAATCAACGCCTGTTTGCAGTAAACGAGCTATCCGTGATCAGTTTGATGGGAAAAGGGACTTTGCTATCAATTTGGTCCCTTTTCTCGAAGATACGTATCACTCCCTTTGCCGCCTTTCTAAGACTACTTGATCGATTTCTCTGGTTTTCTGCAGACGAATTTATTTTCGCAGCCACTACTTCTACACATCTAGACTAAATATCTTCTTCTGTGAAGGCACAGTTTCACATAAATTTCTCTCTATGCAAGTTTGGCAATTGCTGAGCTTGGATATGCTGGAAAATATACGCATACCACGATTGTGTAATGATGTAATGGCAAAAAGTACGTCTTTAAGGTCTTTTTTTTTTCTATTTTCAAACGAGAACGAAATGAGATGTTATTAAATCAACGTTTGTTACTGAGGCAACTATAGTTTTATTTCTACCATTTAACTTCAATAGACGAGTAGATTATGAGTGAGCTAGGTCCCGAGGAGCGTTTATCAATGGTAATTTTCCGCGCTTCTAGTTGCTATATAAAAGAAAAAGAGGGGTATGGGGAGGAATAAGGCAAAATGATCCATGCATATTTATACGTCCTATGTATAGATAAACTAAATATCTAACTGATATTGTCGCATAAAATGCAAATACATGTTCTAGTCATAAATACGCACAGGAATTTATGGCCTGGGAGAGAGATTTTAGAGAGCTAGGAGAAAACTTGGGACTGAAAATCATCCGAATTGAAATACATTCGAAAGAAACAGTTTACTAAAATATACATCATACAAGAAACTTGTCGTTTTAAGCAATTTGTTTGGACTCATAATGAACTTGATGGCTTAGGGATTTCTTTCGGAATTGTATGTCATATTTTGCGTATTTCACTGAGATGTGCCACAGAAAATTACGCTTTCATTTTCAATTTTGGCATATGTCAATTTGTTTTTTAAACTATATTACAAACAAGATTCATATTTTTATTAAAGCACAACTTTTGATTGAATACGTAATTCATTTTATGTAGGTGAAGAGAAATTTAATTTCAACCTATTCATTGTAGTATACTATACCATGGTTATGGTTTCTTTTTAATATGGTTGTCACTAAAGGATACTCTTTTATCATTTGTTATGCACAAGCTTCATTTGATGGTAAATATCATGGGAGCTTATTACAAATATTTGAAGTATACATCTAGAATCTAGATGGCACGGCTTGTTTATTCAGATTTATGCACAGTATTGTACAAAAATAATCCCAGAAAGAAATAAAATGTTTTAATTTTGAAAATTGGGCATTTACATTTCGTATCAGCTACTTTATAGTGAATGTAATTTCAATTGTTGCACTGAATTCGATTATTGCCTTGGTTCAAAGGTGAATTAAGTTATAATGCTAATGATTGTAGCCATAAAGCTTTGCATAGCTTATTTTCTAAATGTTTTAAATTTCATATCAGTAGCATTGCTGATTGTGTTAAACAGTTCAACAAGGACTGCTATCGATTAACCAGGGATCAGATATCCCGACTGCAATTGTGTTGTTAATCATTTATTACCCCCTTCTTGTGCCAGATTCGGTTAACTGTATAAACCACACGCAAACACATACACGTGTTTAGCTCCCTTGCTCCCCACAGTACACAGACCACTTGGATGTTAAAATTAATTTCATTTCAGTACAATAAAGCCTATGTGGCAACAAGCTGCGCTAACTTTTACGAAGTAGGAAAGTGAGGAATAAATATTGAATTTTATTTATATGACTGCCTATATATATATATCTTTACACCTGCTTGAAATTAATCTTAATGGTGGGCGATAGATCAAAGTGTAATAAATAAGCAATGTGGCCAACTGAAGGATAGTGTTATGCTGTGGCCAGAAACAGTTTGTGAAAGCGATAAAGTATCTTCTGGCAAAATTAATTATCGTTAGAAGTACATATTGCTTTGAGCAAATATCACATTTGGAAAAGCCTTCGTTCTGGTACGAAAAGGGGTTCATATAGAGCTGTAAAGAATTTCATTACTTTATTGATTGATAGACGTCTGGTAAAGATACTAAATCATTTTTTTCCCTAATGGAGTGACTGAATTTCGTTTTTTTGCGATAAAACTAACTTAAATAAAATGATCAAGTTAAAAACAAAGCTTGGACAAATTCATTTCGTCACCGAAATGTGACGTCAAATGACACATAATTTTTCAGCACCTTGTTTGTGTAAAATGCGTGTGTAAAAAATATACTATCATAATTTTATTAAACATGTGGATAGTTTGATTAGTTTCCATCAATATGTAATGATTATGGGAAGATAGTTTTTGTAAGGTTCATAACCAGTATTGAATTTAATATTTGTACCCTATACAATCAGCCCCAGAATACCATATGGCAGGGTGGAGACCTAGTGGACTTGCCATATGGCAGGGGTGGAGGTATGGTGACTCAGACTGGTATTATTATATATGGTCATTTTTCCAATTCAAGATTCACTTCAAGATATCTTTGTGACGTCACCCTCCTAGATACAATGAGTAACAGGAAATATTTAAATGGGCCGCAAATACTTCACCTAGTGTGGTTTCCTTGTGTGTACAAGTAGTTTATATTCAGTATTCATGCAATGAATTGTTGAGTGATGAGCATCTGTTACGAAATAGCCCAATGATGTTCATTCGACAAAGACAAACAATGTTCGTGGTCTGGAGTGATCACTGCATTTTTAGGCTTCTCGAACTCGCTACGGCTTGACTTAGTCCATTGCGAGATGAGATTTCTCCGTTCGCCATTCAATTTAATGAATGGGGCTCCTATTAGACAGAACTGTAGCTAACATTACACGAAATGTATAAAAAACAACAAAGTGAATTAGAAGCAGCAAAGGGGGAATTTGAAAGCCTCTTCAGTCGGTGGCTGGGGAGAGTAAAGCATTAAATCCCTGCATTTATTTGTGTTTTCTCTCTTATTGTAAGTGGAATTGGAGTGACCAAAGGTCTCATTAGCCAATCTTGTGTTTGGACATGGATTTGCGGATGAAGGGAGAACAGGAAATCCGATTTTCTCTTGGACTGACTGACACTCATTTCTAGGGATTCAAATTTGATAAAAAATCCAGTGCGAAAACAAACTGAACGTGCAATTCACCATCATTAATTTGTACAATTGAGAAGTGGATCTGAAATTGTGGTGAGGGAATTGGGGATAGAGATGGGGGAAGAAAATGGTTGGGATCTTCTCTGATCTCCTCCAATCACAGTCATTTTAGATTTTATTTATAATTGCAATTCTTGCATTACATGTTCCATTGGATTCGTTACGTATAGGATGCCATCTCATATTATTTTTTAGTTTAAATTCATTTGTGCCTCGAGTATTATTGCTTTGCAATCAAAAATAAGTAATTCATGAGTATGCAGATTTAAGACAATATTGACAGAGATGCTGGATATATTTATGAATTCTAAGTAAACATAAAATACGAGTCTATCAGCCAGTGTCTGCTTAGTTATATGTTTGTAAAAAAACGCTATACATAATAAGACGAAATTTATCAACGTCTGTTATATAAAACTGTTTTTTTTCTTTAAGAATAAGCGTTTTCTAGCATTGGTTCATCAGATATTATTTTCATTGCAAAAAAAATATTTAAAAACATTTGCGAAACAGTTTTTATCTCTATGTATTTTTCTCTGTATGTAAATAAAATATTTGAATAACTTTATTTGGATTTAATACAACGCATGATGCAGAAGATATTCATTTAAAATAAATGGTAGCAATTCCAAAAAGACAACTATAGTCTGAATTATATAAAGGATGTTTAATAAAAAGTAATACGTTTATGAAAGATTAGATTTTAAATAAATAAAATAAATTGTTATAGAATCCGAATTTCTTCCTGGCACAACCTTGATAGGGACTCATATAAACATGTCCGTAACATTTTATGCTTTTAGAGAGGTTATTCATTTACACAGGTTGCATTTAGACAGATTCTACTGTGGTATATTTAGTGTATTTTCTGCATCAACTTTTTGTCTTTTATGATTTAAGTTTTGTGATTCTGGTATGAGGTTCATCAAGACTCATGCATAATTTACAATACAAGAACATAGTAAAATTCGTACATTTCGATGCAAATTAGATATTAGTTAACATTATGTTAATTTTAACAATATGTTTACAATCCGTTCCTAGCTCTCCCTGGATGCCTGTATGTATATATGGTATATTCTCAGATGAGAGTCTGGTGCATATTGCATGTATACATTGTATGTGTTGTATGTTCATATCATACATTGTGAAAAATTGCGCGATTTTCTATGACAATATAAATGTTGAAACATATCACGAAATTGGTTTACAGCAACAATAAGTCCACTATCTTTGCACGCGTGTGGAATACATAAATATGGCGCAGACTAATAATCGTAAAATATAGACAACCAATTGTTATATATGGCAGCATCTCTGGGCCTTGGCTTTGAATAAATACACTTTACGATTTACGTGTAATGGTCAAACCACTTTTACCATTTATCTTCATTGCAGAACGTGTTAAATTGTTTCTTTTTCTAAATTTATTGCAGTTCGGCTAAAAATATAGCTTCTGATAGAAATGGGGATAAAAACAAGATACGTATGTAGGCTATTTTGAAACGTGTTTATAACCCCTTCATGCAGAAGCGTTGCATTTGCAGTGATGCCCAACAGCAACGTATGTGGTTTTCAAGAAAGGTGTTTAAAAATGATGTGAAGATTTACGATTTATTGTCCCTGTTTTCTTGAAAAATTTATGGTTAAAAAAAGCAATTTCTTCAGTAGTGGTGGTTTCTTTACTTATACTGGAGGTATTTACATTGATCCATATACAACAGATAGGGCATGCGCAAACTCTTAAGATGGTATAAAACTGCACGGATCTTGTGCACCTTTAAGAATTTTATATGTTTAGAATGTAGAGTTTTCATCACTTTAACAAGATTTTCAGATTTTTGCCTAGAATTTATGCTTCACACCATATCTTAAAAGACCAGGAGTGCTATTATAACCACACTATTTCATGGGCTCTACTGTATAGCTATATACTAAGCTCGTTAAAATGTACGATGGGCTAAAATCAATGTATTTAGATTCGTTATTGTATTCTATTGAAAGCCGTCATATATACTAGTTGATGTCATGAAATATATACGATTATGTCTAAAGGAGCGTGAAATATTAAATGCGATACGGGTATATGCAGTTAATGAAGATGGAAGTATATATCGGTCTATAACTTTCTGAATAATTGCTGATCTCTTCAACTTTGTTTTACAATCAATACAGCCCATGCCGTATTGAAGTTGAGGTGAACTGTCATGCTTGGATGATGCTTGAGCTCTGGTGCAACCATGCATGATGCCGCTCATCTATGTAAATATTAAGTCACATGTGTCCAAACAGCTTCCTACCTCAATATACACTTAATATTTTAAAATGTACATACTAGGAACTATACATGGCGTATTGAAGAAGTTTGTAATGCTGTCTAGGATTCCACTTTCAGAATTCATATATCGATGAGCTAAAATCAATAAAATGCATCGGCCCATGCCTTCAGCTTGCAGTCAACTGTATAGTAGACTGCATTTCTAAAACTCTGTCTGCTCTAAGCGCAATTGTCTAACGCACTTTGGAGGGATCGAAACAAAAGCATAGTGGAGTTATTATTTTTTTTTAGCTAGATTTTGACATTTTTTGTGTGAAAATGGATAAGTTAATTTTCACAAACGTAGAAGAGGTTATTTTAAAATAATTTAAAAAAAAAGTAAAATGCTATCAGTAACATTACAATTGGGTTTTTTCACATCTATAACGCTCGTGGATTCGTTGTGGCTTGCAGGAAATTCGAAAAATTGACATTATTTATACATATTTGAAATATAAGATTATATCCTTCTTTTTTAGTATAATCTCTCCCATATTCATCCGAGTGATTTTTCGCGTGTCGTATGGTACTTCACAGTGGTGTTGTGTAAAAGTGGAAAATTTACACTTCTTTCATTTGGCGCCTAATTGCTGGTTAGTTGGTAATATAAGCTATTTAACGAGTTTCGGATGCAATTATAAGACCGTAATAGCGTAATCACTGCGACAAATTGTTGTAACAGCATGCACTAATGATTGGTCAGAGCCAGTACATTTTGTAGATGTTGGATTTCTCTAAAAACGCTTTGATCAAATATTCGCCATGGGATATTGTATGCTACATGTACGGAATCATTGGCGGTTATTTCTGGTTATATCCAGGTTGGTGGCCATGTTTTTCATGCTGAACAAGCAGTACAGAGGATGCATACTACAATTTATCTATTGCAAAAATACTATATCGTAAAAATAAACTGTATCGAAAAAGTTACAGGCTACAGTCTGATGAGTTTTCTAATTAATTTAAACCATTTCCTGAAGGAGTTAGTTGATTCCCTTGATTGAATCTGCCGCATGTATTCAATTGATTTACCATGTTATTCCAAACTAGTCTTCAAAATGTGCTGTATTGTTAACGAAGATAATGCATAACAAACGCTTATTTAATGCTTAAGAAACGGATATTTCACGTACATTAATAATATGAATGTCCAAGATAATATGAATGTTATAAAAAAACACTGCATGTAACTGGTGGTTCCCACTGTTACATTTTATAAGGTATGCATACAATGACACCATACTTTCATATGATCCTTAAATTCAAGAGCCTACTTAAAAAGATTGGATTTTCTAATGAATTAAAGTAATACTTGTTTCTGATTTTCTTCCAAAATTTGTTTCATTACTTCATCCTTAAGTCTTGTCCAGTTTTTATAGTATAAAATAGCAAAAGATGTAAAAAAAAAAAAAAGTTAAAGAGCTGGGGTGGTTCAATAGTGACGCAATTTGTTGCAAATCCGAAGCATATCGAATCTCATGTCCAAGATATTACATCGTAAAAAGCTCACTTCCGTTCAAGCCACTTCCAAGAAATCCACTTTTGCAGAAATTGGTGTTATGCCTCGGAAATACTTTCATTAGTAGTGCTGTGTCAAGAGTGGATGTTTAATATTTACACTTTAAGCTTCATATACTAACGTAAATGCAAGTAGTCTGCCAATATAAAGTACTCAATTTTGATAGTTGAGCTTATCGTGTTTATGGAACATTAGTACACGAGAATCAGAAACAGCACGAATAAAGGACAAGCACATGTAGCCCTGTTTCGAAAAGTGGTAAACATTGGCATTGGATATCTTGCTTCAGAGGCACTCGAAATAGACAGTGGATGACAAGGTCCAAATACATGCATATATATAAGTGGTGTTTTCCTCTTTAATCCAGTAATGCGAATTCAGGCTATTTAAGGAGCCCGGTGCATTAATGAGTTTAGTATCACACAACACACACCAAGCAATAGGCCTAACGATTGCCGCCAGTCTTGAAATGTTCACCAATGGGATCTCCAAATTGCTCACTTTCACATTTCACGTTTGAAGACGGTAATGTGTTATGAGCTAAGTAATAAGTGTTTGCTTTGAATGGAAGTAAGGCGTATCTTTTCAAAAATGCGGTGATTTAAAAGTTTGCACTAAGTCATTAACCTGCAGCAAGCATTTGCACTCACCTAATTAATGCTAATAAGTGCACCACCTTAGGGCTCCAAAACCTCTTTTCTGATTACATTACGTTGGGCATTTAGTACTGCTTTGTGAAATAAGAGACTGAAAAAATGACTCCGAAAAAAGTGTGTCTCTTGTGCCATAAGCTAGCTGGTATGTGTTGATTAATGTAAAAATATGCAAGATCAGTCAACTGGTTGTAGTTTTGTTTAAAAGCATTAAATTAAAAATCCACTTTGAAATTTGGTTACGATGCGACGAAAAATTAATAATGTACAAAAAACATTATTGACCATTTTTATTACAAAACGCAACATAAAATGCACATGCCATTTCCATGTGAATTGAAACTGGCAGTGAGTTATAAGAATACCTAATCTGTAAAATTTGTAGAATGCATAACATGTAAAACTTTCTTCACTCTAATATAATAACTGCTTTACTGCTTCGTGAAAATTATTATAACATATATATACTATCATTATGTTGGAGAACATTTGTTTCAATTACGTGCAAACGTGTTATGCTTACAATATCTTCCAGACTGCTGTAATAAACCTTGATCATTTTTACCTTCCTTGAATGTTTAAACTTTCACCAATATAGACGCTGTTAAGCCATCTTAATAAGACAGAATTTTCTTCAAGTGCATTTTATGTGAAATGCATTTTCCCAAAAGATTCAATCTTTTTCTGGACCCTTTAAAATTTGTGTTATTGAAATTGATATCAGTCTGTAGTTAAACGCATTATGGTGCATTATGGAGTGTTGCTTTAGCATTTTATCAATTCCAGAGCACCACTACAAATCATACATCTTGTATATCTTTTCCATTAAGAAATCCCATTTTTGAATTGAAAATCACAATAACTAAACACGAAGGGCATCTACAGAATGTACAAAACACGACAAATTCAGCCTTATTTCAATTTAAAACATTAAAGGGTCTTCATCCTCCCATCATAAGGATTTTGACTCCACTATAGGTTTTTTTTCCTTTTATTTCCTCGCCTCGTAATGTTTGAAAATCCGACCATGCATTACTCAATGCATTCTGTGTATTTTCCCATCTCCACGATCATTTTTGCTGCTACATAACAAACAACTCCCATCTAGTGCTGCAATAACAATAATGTTCTTTTTTTTTGCTCTGGCGTCCGAACGACTTGACCAATGTCTGTCCAACTATCAAAATGGTCTTTTCACTCAACGATGATTGTTGTGACGAAGACGTGTAGATCTTGTTCTGTATAGAGCTGCGTGTATAGCATATAGAAGGTCGTAAAAGTGACCACAGGCTGCAGTAAAATTGTCACCACTTTGACCCATTTTTCCTTTGGATTCCTTATATCTATTACAAATATATCTCTCTTGCCCATCATCTTTTTTCATTTTTCACCCTACATTTATGACTTCGTAAGCTATCGACTAAATTATCATTTTCACTAAACCAACTCTGCAGTGGATCTTCTGAAAGCTTGAACCTCGACCGAAACGTCCGCTTCTTGGTCATTTTACACGAATTGTAACTGATGGTGTAGCCGCATTGAGACCATTTATTGCACTCTCGGTTGCACCACAATCACTCTTCAATGAGGGACCAAACGATTTTCTCATAAAAAATGAATCAAATTTTGTACGAGTGTAATTTTTTTTTTTTTTACTTAAACGAATTATGGTACTAATGCATTCATCGCATTTGCTAGAAAATTAATGACTGCATATTCTGTCTATACCGCAGATGTAATGAGTTGGAGAGAGGTTTATGCTTCACTGTCCTTTTTTTATGGTTGTTGCATGGGAAAAACATTCTACCACATGTTTAAGCTAAAATTCGATGAATTTAAAAAAATGGTTCTTTACCAAAATTTTAAGTTTCGTTATAGTAAAACAGATTTACAAATATACCAACTGATGTTTCCAAATATGTATGATAAAACTACAACTATAGTTTAAAGATAATTCGCATGTTAATGTTGCCATAGTAGCTTTTAATATACAAGTACCATACTTCTAAGAAGGATTATTTCCAAAATCCAACCAAAGGTATATTCTGCCTTAATATTTAACTTGTACTTTAATCAATGGTGATACTTTTTTATACAGTAACAGGTAAGTATATGTGATACTGTACCGAGTGGAAAAATTACATACGCTTATACTACATATTATGTCACATGCATGTCTGAAATACATGTATGTGTGACAATATATATGCCGTTTTATGTCGATTTATGGAAGAAAACGTGGGACATAACAAAGTGAACAGGTATGGAGATGTAAAACATATGTACACATGTATGACCATTTATGGGCATATGCAGCATCTCTATATATTATTACAATTTTATGACAATTTTTACACTCTGGATACCTTAGTTATATATGCATTTTAATCCTGGTCATCATTTATAAAACATTTTATTTGAAATGATGGGTTTTACATACGGTATTGTACAATGTATAGGGATACTATACTCACTCTATGAATACAGTTTTGTTCATTATGAATGGTTTACCTCTGCAAAACATTAATAATGCAGATTAGAAGGACTTCACCTTTTACTCGATCGAAAATATCGATGAATGATATTGTTTTATACAAAAATCGTATTAATATTTTTGTATACATCTAAAATTTGTTCCGTTATAAAATTGCACGAAAATGAATGCAGTGTGCCGTTAGTTAGGACAGGCTTAGTCTCCTTTTTCTATGCAATGCAGTGAACTTTAGCGAATTCTTCTTACATGTAGTTGCTTTGCCCGTGCATTATCCCTTCATAGGAAACCCTGCTTCCGGTCCGGTCCCATAACACGCAAGCTGCCGTAAACCCTATGAATAATATACATTGCCGTTTTCCCGTCTGCCAACATCACCATGAATTATTCATCTTTATTTAATGCCTGTAGCTTAGAGTTTTTCACTCACTTTCTCTGTCAAACTTTATATTTTATATACAGTGCACCTTGTGCATGTCTATAGCTCACTTTTCCCGTTTTTAACAGTTGAGAGCTATTGGCTGAAAGTGTTTTATATAGGCCTAAAGGCACTATAGTTTTATATATCGCATTTTGTTTGGCTTTTTTTCTTTCCATCTTTTTTTTCCGCTTGAATTTCATAAGTGTAAAAGAATCATCCGATATTTTGTTGAATTATCAGATTTCTTTATTTTTTCCTCATGTTTGGGATTTTTTTTCTCTCTTTCAGACATGAACGCTGCTTTCGATGTATTGTTGTTCACAAGAAACACGAAAATGTACTGCAGTATAAAGAAAGTAAGTTTAGATGGAGTGATGTAATTTTAATGTGATGTACATTATTATTTTTTCATAGCTTGCTAACTATGCCAGATACTTTAAAAGGAAAGCCGAATTGCATTTATTGGAAATCTGACGGTACAAAATTGCTACCAACAATGTCATAACTAATATTCTATACTCAAATTAATTTATCACAGCATAACATCATCGTGACATCTTCTTTGATGATGACATATGCAAGACAAAGAAAATGTATATAATTTGTAAATAATGTGTTATATAATGTTAAACGCATAATTTTTCAAACTTAAATTATTTAATACTGCACTGTTATAATGTTTTCGTAGCTGTGGGAAAAGTGGCCCAACATATTTGGCAAAATACATTACAATACTACCCAACTCAGCCAACTGAATAATGTACAGTAGTCTACACTGCAGGTGTTAACTACATTATAGAAAGAAGAACATCTAGATTTTGATGTTCTTTGTTCTATAATTTAGTTAATATTACCTAACAATACCTAACAGTTGAAGACAAATCATAATTGCGATCCGTTGCCTTCGGTTATGCACTTAATATGATTTTAATTCATCTCAGTAGCAACCAGACAAGAAATTGACTGTTTGGTGTTGATATAGAGATGTTACTTTTGTAGTTATACATTCTACATAATTTAGTAAACGTTCCAATAATGTTCAATAATATTTTTAATACGTACGTATTAACTCGTTAATTAAATATTTATCACTAACAATTTAGTAACTTGCAAAATGCGTATGTGAGGCGAGTGCAATGCATACATTGTATTTATACAATGATTGGAAATACCAAAGATATAATTAATGAATATAGAGTACAAACTACATGAACAATATAATATGAATAATTAATAACTCAATAAATGTATGCAGCGATACATTATTTATCAATTGAATGCATTCCACTCAACTGCACTTCCTAGTTGCTATTTTACATTTAAAATCTGTGAAATTGATTTTTGAAATGCAAATAACAATTTCCAATGCATATTTGTATTCATATTTCCATTGAAAGAATAGACCCTTTTAATATTTTTTAAATAATCCAATAACATATATCAAAAGTTAAAATTTGCATTGATCGAATTATAATTCTTTTAAGTAATAAATTAACTATTCAATGCACATAAGGCTATTTGGTAACTATTTGATAACTTAAGGGCCTAGATATTTCGCGACACATAAGATAGGCTGTTCTAAAGAAACCTTGAAATTAAGTGCCAATAATATCTGTTTCGCCAACTATGCAGAAAGCTAGTTTTCGTATTATAGATGATGCATTGAATGCCATGACACGAGTTGTTTTTCTGTTATGTGGAATATTACAAAATCCATTTCAATCCTATATAGTACAAATTCGACGTAATTTTGCCATATCACGGAAATGCGTGAAAAATGCGTATTAAACTCAAGCTTACTTGTGATAGAATTGCGTTCATGAATGGCATTTTAATTATAGATTTTTCTATGCGTAGGCTAAATTTGATTTTAAGCTTTGTGTCTAATTATTGGTTTCACCATTTGAGTTAATTGCATCGGGACACTTCAGGATATCTTCAGGATTGAGCTTGAAATTCGCGGATATTGTGGTGCTGTCATCGGATACATTTTCTATAAAATTCAGCTAATTATTCGGAAAATTTGAGCTATGTACATCGCATTAATCGGGCTTCAATTTTAAGTGTCAACATGTCGTGCTCCGATGCTGTTTATATTGTTTATCTAAAGCAAACATCCAATGTTTAATTAATAATCTAAAATATGTTATCTTTAATTATGAAGTATTTACACTCATTGCACAGAGAGAATCGATTAATATGGAGTACAATGATGACATTATGAGAATCGAATTTTGTCTAAATACAATGTATACAGTACAGGGCAGTATAGTTCAAAAACAACATTAATAAGACAAAGTTTTTGTTATATTTTCTTTAAATCATTTTGTGACAGACAGCTTTTAGCTCTCGACATCCTGTCTCGAATGTCAAAAAAGTATGGTGGAAATATGCCAAGAATTTGTCAAATGTCAAAAGCTGGCTTAAGTTTTTTATTTTTTTTATTTCTCTGCCATCCACTTTCTGCATTTTATTTCCACACAAGTATCAATATTACATGGAATCTTGCTTTGCTGGGCACTGGAGAAACTGTCGAAATACTCAAAAGCATTGCCTAACAGATCTTCATAACACTAAAACCAAGCCATTTAACTGTAAATGCGCCAAATAGATACAAGTAACGTATCTGTAACAGTAAGCTAGGTCTGGCATTAATGGATATCCATGGTAACAATGTTTCAAATTTGGTAGATAAACGTAAGAAGATAATTCCTTGATATATTCTACATCACTATTGGTTAGTTTTTATGTCGGAATTTTTCATTAACTGTTCACTTCGTCAAAGACAAGAAAAAACAACGACATCTTAGGATTAGAGTTAGTGCAATTTATCTCTTCAATGACTTTATATATGGTTAGAGATTTAATCAACATCTGCTTCTGCAACCTAACCGGTTCGTCATATGTACTGATCATTTGTTTTCGATTTGTGTTTTTTCTGGATATCCAAACCATTTTTTTAAAATTAACTCCTCACCATTTTGAAGGGCGAAACCAAATGTGTTTTATTTGAACACGTATTCAGAGGTGTGTTGTTGGACATTAGTTGGACTTGAAACCAACGTTCTATGCAGGACGGTTGGGAATGTAGAATATAAATTTTAAGATCAGTGATATACATGTATAAAATACCGAACATGCTTGATTTTTCAGCGTGTGACACGCATGCTAATGTAATCAGGAGTAGCCATCAGGACTGCGATAAACTCAACCAACTTTATACCTGGAGCTCACTAGAGAGTTTAATGTAGATTACGACGCATGTCATGCCTTCAGCCGTGAGCTGTCGTCATGGGCCCTTGAAGTTAAAAAGCTAAACAAGCAAACTGCATATTTAATTAATGCAAAGACTGGAGTAATGGCATGAAAACGTAGGTAAATCGAAAGTATCTTCTTAAGTAGAAGCGCCCAAAAATAGAGGTTTAAAACCAAAAACATGTCTAGGCCAGAAGAGTTTCTACTCTTCTATATCTTCCCTGATATAGGCAGGGAGGAAAACATCAAGCAGCATAAACTGGTGCATCTCTCAGAATTGGTCGAACCCATCATCGACATTTTAGTAATGGAAATTCCCTGTTTTCACTATGACAACTTAATGGAAATAGTTGTTGTTGTGCTTTCGGTTCCCTTCATTTCAGACGAAAGGCCTGCTCTTCCTCCCTCTTCAACGTCCCCGGCATGTCACATTCATACGAATTATTATAGACTGCGTGTAAGCCTACAGCATTTGGAGAAAAAAAAATATATTCATATATGTAGAATGCAGTGTTGTGCGCAGAAACGCTAACAAAATGCACCATTTTGTATTGTTATGTCCTTCACGCATTGATGTCCACTTTGAGAAGTTGCAACTTGCCAGATAGTTGCTTTTTAAGATCAGATTTGCGTGTGCAAAAATAGGGAAAAATGTCTTATTCATTCCCTCTTACCTATTTTGCATGCCATATGATGTGTAAATTCACACTTCTTGCCCAATTTTATTTTGAGGTATAGGATTGAATGTGAAATTCAAACTGTGGGGAATTTGTGACCCTATAATGGAGCAAGAAAAGGATGGGAACAGTTGGGTACCACCCTATATGTATAGCTGTCGATACGTGACTGAATAGCGGATGAAACCTAATTTGAAATTGTGAGGCTCAGGGTTTAGCTAAAGTGATAATTGCTGTGCGCTGTAACAAATTTACAGTCTGGAAGGGTTACACGTTCTAGAAGTAACAAAATCACACATCTAAAAGTTTTTAAAATTAACATTTGCTCACCTTTGTATTGAATCAGATGTTACCATTTAATTCAGTAATTCAGTGATATTTTTCACAAAATTGCAAGACTTTCTGATATACCTTTTATTTTGGACAGATCTTTCGGGTTTACTATCAGATGTTTTTCGTGCAGTGTTTTTCAGTCTGTGTGCCTCGACAAATATTGTGGTGACAGTGGTTTAACTGCTTTAGTATGTAACATATGAACATTAATTTTTGACAATTTTGAATCCATCCGCATTAGTATCAGATATTATTAGCCACTGGAAATACAGTGCACTTAAAATAAACTTGCACGAAAATGGGAGAAAGGATTAGTGCATAAATGATGACATTTCATCTTCCTATACAGTACATCATTTAAGCCGATTACAAACCGCAGATAAGAAGATTCAAAATGGCAGTTTCCACTGTATACTTTTGTAATGTTTTATTTAATGCAAACAAAAATGAAATCCCCGGATAACTTTAATTTTGGACTAGATTGTTCATTGAAATGGGATTTATCTGCTTAACAGAGTGCCTATTGCGTATTAGTCATTAGCATACAATTTTACTTGCTGTTTTATTTATTGTATTAATAATAATCGCCACTAGTACTCTATGGAATTCACTGTATCAAAATCCGGAGGAAAACTGTGTGTAGGCAGCTAGGCTACAGCTTTCAATATGTGTACGAGCTTTGTATATCTTACTCGCTAATTGTTTATTAATCAATTGTTAAAGCAAATGACCAATTAATGTAGACTTTCTAAAGGGCAATTGAACAGGGAAAGCCAGTTAATAAGCTTCTTATAACTAATTAACTAAGTTATTATTCGTGCAACGCTGACATGGACGGCCTTAAATTAGCAACCCTTACCCTAATGAGGAAATTCATGTAACGCTTTTCTCGGCGTAGTTTTTTATATTATCGATTGCTGCATACAAAATAACATTTTGCCATTTCTTGTCAATCATTACAACAGGTGCACCAGATAATTAATGTCCTTCGTTTAAGAGCGTTTAAATGCAAGAGACTTAATAAGGCCATCGGCAGTGGAAGTACTTGTTCTCTTTGTTCTCTTAGGAAAACTCTGTATTTGTGTTGTGTCATGCACAATAGATAAATATTTTGCTTCGTGCCATCTTAATTAGATACAGGAACTTAGAAAAATAAACCAAGGAAATGTCAAGCTTTGTTTCTTCGGTTTTCTTCTTACAGAACGTTTAGTTGATTTCTGTAAGCAAGAACAGGGTTTCATCTATAAAATAACTAAGGATTTGGATATAGTACACAAAATAGCCTTTGTGTATGATAAATTGCATCCACGAATGGAGACTGATATTTCTACCAGTTCACACTGTTTATTTATTCATCATATATTGAATGAAAATGAATAGCATTGAATAGCCGTGAAAATAATGACCTGGTATTTTTGATTATTTAAATGTAAAAACTGGTTAATTTACGTTTTAGTTTCTTTAATGGCTTTACCTGTTAAACGCACATTTATTATTTAGTTTATAAAACAGATAGGCAATCGCTGCTATCATCGAAGCTTGCAGTGATTGCTAATGTCAAGGGGTTATAACTAAATATTTATGACGTTTTCCCAATGGAATCATTTTATATTTTGTATAACCTCCATTTTGGCACATTATTTATAATCTTCCAAACTACCTAGGCATTTAATTGTAATATAATTATGTAAAATTTAAAAAATTAACAAATATATTTTATCCAAATAAATTTTTGTATTCGTACCATTGCGATTACTTGCAGTGATTGCATATGTCAAGGGGTTATACTAAATATTTATGACGTTTTCCCAATAGAATTATTTTATATTTTGTGTAACCTCAATTTTGGCACAATATCAATACTCTTCCAAACTACGTAGGCCTGTATGCATTTAATTGTAATATAATTATTCAAAATTTTAAAATTTAACAAATACGTTAGTATCCGATTAAATAAATTTTTGTATTCATACCATTGTCATTTGTACGAAATACGAGTTGGAATCATATATTAAAATAATTCTATTGGTATAAAAGAAATGCAGGATTATGTCTGGCACAAATCACATTTCAAAAACTTAAATATTAAATTTTATACTGATTTAAAAAAGTTAATTAACATTCATAAACACAGTGAATATTTTGATGAACAGCTACCATTGAAATACACTAAATTAATTTACCCACCAGTTTGCAGAGATTTAATACCTTGAAAGTATTTTTGGAGAATTAAGTTTAATAATTGCGAGTTTAAAAAAACGGCTTGGTTTTAAAACAACATTCGTCGATGGCATGAACCTCAAAATAAATAAAATTGTGCCGAATGTCCTAAAACCCAGCTGATGGCATCAAGGGTAACCATATTATTGCACTATTACGCACAAATAAAATGTCAAATTGCCGGGTAGAATGTTTGCATGTTTCAGGTGGTTAACCCATATTGCCTTAGACACCATTTTAAAATACCATTAAGATGGCTGGTAAAAGGCTTTATGGGTATCATTTTCAGCTCTTATGCTTTCATATGATGGGATTGCGGTTTAAAGGAGAATATATAAGGCCTTCTGGAATGTTTGTTGGTATTTGACGGTACACACCGATAACATTATTTTGAAATTAATGAGATTTTTCGCTTTCTTTTTCAGCATTTTGCGATTCTTTGGATACCTTGGAGAGAATGTGCTCACGAATCAATGGCGATGCTCAACTTCATTCAATGTTTCGATGTAAGTCCATTTACATTTTATATTACAATCTTATCCCTTTCAATGGGAAAATTTGCAAAGACACTCACAAACAAACAAAAAAAGATTAAATAAAAATATAAATTGTTTAAAATAGCTTTGTAAATCAGCAATGTCATGTTCGTGTCATTTTTCACGTGAAAATAGTATTTTTTTTTAAATTAAATTATTATTTGAATTTTTGCACTCTCAACTTTCTTATCCCATGCTGCCACCTGCTGGCAGCGTGTGCAAAATAACGGACATTTTTCCAACTTGTATATTAATTTTTAAAAAATCTATTATTTCAAAGTGAAAAACAAGAATATGCACTTGCTGATCCATTAGGCCCCCCCAAACAATTTTCACCCCCACCCAAACCTCCATCATTCAACTGTGAGTAT
>JAQGAE010000743.1:0-30526 GCA_034696685.1 Julus scandinavius | reverse complement strand
TTTTAAATCTTTATGGAGTTACAGCCAAAGGTCGGCACACTATAGTGATTCCATGAATGTTCAATCGCCCCACACCACGAAAAAAGAAAGGGCATTGAGCAAAATGGGGTGCTCGTGTAGGTCAATTTTTTAAGTAATTCGTAAATATTTGCAAAATAAACAAGAGATGATGGCTGTACCAAGTGCCCTAATCAAACACATGGCTAAACAATTATGAATTTCAAAATCTGAGAGCTTGTTCAGAATGGGTATTTTATACATTCAGCAATTTGCACATTTCAAAAGAAGCAATGTATATAGGACCCTATATCATGAACATTTGAGCAACCTATATATAAGTTACTAATGACTGATTTTCAAACAAACTTAACAGTGTGTTGCCAATTATTTATCAACGAAATATCAAATATAACTTCAATGTCCATAAGATGTAGATCAATTGATAAATTTTGCTATTTGCAAAAATGTTCAAACTGGAACTGGAACATGATCATCTGGCGTTATGGGGATCTAAAGTAAAAATTAAGAAGTGGTATCTTTGATGGTAGTGCATAGCAATATTTCTAGATGTCCTAGTTTTGAAAGTATGCAAGCGTTAGGAAAGGGGCAAGTGCAAACAACTTGCACAAGACAGTGTATCGTGATGCTCAATCAACACATCCATTAAAGAAGAAGGTGTGCCTTGATGTCAATTGTTGTCTGCTGACACCCTCAATGGAATGTTTAAAAAAAAGAAGTCGTTTACGCCTTTAATGATTCTCATAAAAATTGCCCTCCGAAGTAGTATACGAGCTACTGTGAAGTCATTCTTCACATTCCCCATTGACGAGCTTTTCATTCATAAAATAAATCTTGGACGTTGTTTGCACAAAGGATTCACCTATAGGGTTCTGCCAAAATGGAGATGTCCTTTTAAGAGAAAGACACCCTCATTATTTTTTAGTGAAAAGGGCCCTGTTGTGGGGCCTCATTACCGTACCCGGTAGCCACATACCTCACTGTCACAAACTGAGCAATTGTTACTCGTTACCACTTTGGGCTACTACCCGTCCCTGGGAAAATAATGGGCAAAAAGACCCAAAAAGCAATAAAGATCCTCGAAAAATACTGTGGGCAGCGTTAAAAGTACGCCAGGAAAAAAATAATCAAGTGCATAAAAAGAGTCGTCTTATTTAAGCTTTGCACATAAACAACAACTACCGCAGTCTGGGGTTGTCCCTCACAGTGGGTTCGAGCCCCATCATTTTGCATTTCTCTGTCTGGTGCATCGTTCTTTTTCACGTTAATGTCGTTACCTTTGACAGAAGTTGTTTTTCCCACGACTTGTCGTCCCTTCGGTACACTTTTAATGCATGTGACTCCAAATCAACTTTTGCCGTCTGGCCCATAAGTATGCTCAGATGATGGGTCAGTCAACTGTCACGTTGCGCATTAGTGTTTTTGTCGTCAGAGTTCAAAAAAAGATTTGTGTAATTGGATTGCCTTCGTATCATTATTTGTGACATACACCTGTATGCATGTGCCACAATACGGATGGGAGGAGGGGTAGTTATACAAAACTCATATTGCCATGCCTGGAGGCACCTTTTTTCTACCTTTGTGCCACGCAGGAGGACCAACAAATTTTTAAATTATTACTCTCTTTCTTATTGTGGTCTATAAACACATGTTTTGCTAATCCGAGTTCCCAACGCATGGCTCAGTGTTACACACTATGTTGGTGTTAAAATAATAAGCGTGGAATTTCACGAGGGCTATACTTATTCAGACTAAGAAACACAACAAGTGTGATTGAAAAGACTGCAAAAGTGAGATATGTCGGATTCAAGAACTGTAATATCAGCAATACTGTTTGTTTTCTACTTTATCTTAATACTTATGTGCCTTATCTTTTTTTTTAAACCGCGATAGTTCACGAGGTAGTAATGCTAAATTGTTAGTTTTTTGTTTAAATTTTTAAA
The DNA here is from genome assembly GCA_034696685.1 of Julus scandinavius. Lineage (NCBI taxonomy): Eukaryota > Metazoa > Arthropoda > Diplopoda > Julida > Julidae > Julus > Julus scandinavius. Next base: position 28,565 of record JAQGAE010000743.1, on the reverse strand, counting down.
GTTTGTTTTTAGACTTTAGATTAGCTAACTTTTGAAAATGTAAAATTTAAGCTATAGTTTATAGTAATATGGGTATTTTAGCGTGAACTAGTGCCCAAAATACATTAGCAACTACATATAGTTAAAAATCCCTGACCTTAACCTATCTTTTATAAACTTCGGCAGCTAGGTTTAGTTTTTTTCAGAAATGCTTTGTAATATAGACCTTCTTTATTATGATGCCTGCTCAGTAACTCACAGAAATCTGCGTCTGTAGAACTGACACGACCTTGTATACAAAAATAAGTGTTTAACACTAAGAAATGCAAAAGTGGTGAAGCAGTCGGCATCCACGTGCCAAACATAGTTAAGCTCATCGCCATGTGCCGACATACTACTTGTAATGGCCAGTAAGCTAGCATACAATAATGGGGAACTTAGTCAATGTTCTTGGTCACACTTCTAAGTGAATCCACGGCACTCAAGTCGTGCCAAACTGCATTGTTATAGAGTGCCATTCATAAAAGAAAAATAGCGTTAAGTGCACATTTTCTATATTGATGCTTCTAGGCACCCGTGACCCGAGAATATACCCACACGCAGCAATATTTGTATAGTTTGGATTGCACTTGTCATTGCAGAATCAACACTGGCCATTCTCTCGTTGAAGGCAGCAATGATTGTGCAAAAAATGAGATGCTATGCCCAATCGGCATATTTTCATTGGTTTACAGAGCTTGCCCAAACATACAACATGCATAATGCTTTCACACCACGTACCCACCTTTCTTCTTCCCCCTCATCCACCTTGTGTTTTTTTTTTCTAATACAATACCCATAGCAACTACCTGAAGCTATACTGAAAACAAAAATCTGGACCTGACACCTTGTAAAGTCCACCTTCGTTGACCGCCTGGAGTGGTTCAATAATCAAAATATTGCCACATAGGCATTAGATGTACATAACAACCAACATATAAAACTTTTTTTTTCATGACAATTACTTGAAAATAAGCTCAATATTTGAAATTGCCTACAGCGATACAAATAATTTGCCTCCATTGAAAATAAACACAGTAAAAACATGTTCACTGAGTTTTAAAAGAAAATATCACTTCTAAATGTTGGATGAACTAATTAGTGGTGTTCTATTGTTCTTATAAACGATTAAACCAGCGAATAAATTAAACAAGTGGTGTAATATATACTATCAAATACTTAGTGAAATTGCGTATGAGCTGCCTGCAAGCACTAATGAATATTTACCTGACCTTCAGCTCATATGTAACTAATAATAACATTGTTGGCATTGCCCTTGGTATGATAAAAAAATCTCTGGTTTAGAATGAACCACACCAGTATGTTCCATTATATTCCCACTCAAAAACGTTTAAAATTTCAGGAAAAAACTTTAAATTTAATATGCAGCTCGTATTATAAGCCTCGCTTTTTAGATCCAATTATGTTTTTTTTTTTTTTTAAATATCGTATCAAATTGCAATTTATGTCTATAATCATGACAGGAGCAGCGTGTTTTAAAAAATTCAAAAACGATTAATGATTTCACTTTCTATTTCAGATACGGAATCAGTTTGGTTGTTATGATGATATTCAAGATGTCGACCATCAACGTGTGCGGCATTGTAATTGGGTTCGCTTTCTACGCTATTCTCCAACATTTTCATCAGAAGTGAATTTAATTGGTTCAAAGTTGAATGGTGAACCAGTATTTGAAACTGTCAGGTGTATTCCACCTAACGCCGAATTAGTAGTGTACTTTGATACCATAGAAACAAACAACAGTTTATTTCTGGCGACAAATTCATTCTTAAGGACATCCCTGTATAGAAAAGCTATGGATACTATTTTAGAAGGTAAGACCACACATTTTGTATTCTAGTGTAGCTGTGACCGGGCATAATACTAAAAGATTCAAAATTACATAAAATCCATTTTGATATCATAAAGTTAATGGCCATCTTTGTGAGCAATATAAACGCATATCTTCTTGGATTGTTTTATACCTGAACATAAGACTGTTGAATATGGTACAAACTTTATTGTAGGCTGTACTCGAATATTTGCAGAAATCCATGATATGGCCTTTTGCTCGACCTTTTCAATTCCTGCCTCCCATAGAGGTGTATCTGAACCTTAAAATATTGCATATAGACAGCCTTCTACTTCGGTGGGGGTGTCGTTTGCAGAATGCAAGGGGAGTAAGGATTGAAAATACCAGCAATAAACTACTGCTTTGCACATACTTAGGATGAAAGCTGCAAACTTAAAATGTTGTAAATATTACACGTCTGATATTTTTCTCTGTTTGAACAGAAACCCCGCTAGATCTATCGTTATCTTTATTATCTACCCGTATACTTATCACTCCTCCTTCCGATTCTGAAGAGCGGAGGTCAGAATCAAGTGATGCAGCATCTTCCATAGGAGAAAGCGACAGTTTTAAGGTAAAAATAACAATTTCATCAATATTTTACCGATGTGCAATATTATACTTTTCCATGAAACTCATCTCCAATGTATTTTATTTTTTGAAATAGCATTCTGGAGAACTAAGTCCATTACCCAAGAAATCCAGGGAAAGAACTCTGTTACCATGTGTAGTGTGCGGGAAAGCGTTTGACAGACCATCGTTACTAAAACGACACATGAGGACACATACGGGAGAAAAGCCTCATGTTTGTGACGTTTGCGGCAAGGGATTTAGCACATCTAGTTCTCTAAATACTCATCGAAGGATTCATTCGGGCGAGAAACCGCATCAATGCAATGTCTGCGGCAAAAGGTTTACTGCCAGTTCCAACTTGTATTATCATCGTATGACACACAATAAGGTAGGCTTCAAATTTGACATTATCTTCTCATATAGCACACACAGTGTTCACGTGTACAGTATTCAATTTCAGGGTCATTATTATTAGTACAAAAAAATTAACGAAAATTTAAATGTACTTACATATGATTGCATTTGTTGACAAATAAAGAAATTCATGCCTAGATTCTAGTAGCACCATAAACATCCAAAGTGGGCATGACGATTTCCTTCAAATTGAGAGGTCAATCTGTAAATGAAAATACACACATATTCAATGTCACAATTTCATAGCTATATATTCCATGAACAAGTATGGATAAAAATATACAATATGAAAATCACAGGTATATCAATCCTGTAAAGCACTAAAAATAATGATGTTAGACCAAACGCTGATAGTAACCTATAACTTGCTGTGATCAATCACAATTAGTAACTTTTTCTCTCAAATATATTTTAGACATCGAATTTTCTACCAGTTTATCTTCCAGAAAAGCAGGGATCTCATGTGACCAATAATGCATTCCACCAGTGAATGTAATGCACGAATAAATAAAATGATATCAACTGCTGTATCTCGATTTAGATAAGAGTCAATGAGAGCCATCTAATCATTCTTTCATCTAGTTAAATTACGCAGTGTGATATGCAAATTTGTCTCCACATCATTTCAAATAAATTACAAGCTAAGCGCATATTTCTTAAATGTAAAATATACGTTGTACAACTTCCACACCCCTGGTGGCTGCGAAACAAACGGGAAAGCACCTTGATACGACCAAGGATAAAAGGTGCATGGCTTTCAAGTGCATATACCTTAGCACCAAAAGTGGACTTGCATAGGTGTAGTTGCATTACACATCTACTTGTTTATTTGAAATTTCACCTTCAAAAACTTCATCGTTTCGTATTCACAAAGTTGCCTGCACATGTTTATGCGTCATCTGCATAACGCTTACATTTGCTTTTGCTCATGACCACGTAAATCACACTTAGATTAGATAACTGGTCAAGTGGGCTAACTGTGAGGTACATGTATAGTCATGGGTTTGTCCAATCCCGCACCTGTGTATACGAATGCTTAGCACGGCTAATAGTTGTTTCCAGAACATTGCCAACTAGCATGATTAATTCCAAACGTTAAACTCCCGCCATTGTCCCAAATTAAACAGTACTTTTGTTAACACAGACACGAAGGTGCCATTGTCTGTTCATCATTCTGGCAGCGCGAAGTTATTAAATTTTAAATTCAAATTAGTCATATGCACGATGCATCCATTAATCAGAAATTAAAAACATTACATGCATTATCGTCTTCGCGGTACTTTAGTAATGTCTAGCCATTTATTCATTTTGACGCATATGCAATTAGGATGGCTAGAAGCTACAGAAGGAGATGCGTGATTGTTAAAACCAATGAAGAAGATTTGCAATAGATTTCAAATTGAATAATTATGGCAGCTGGATTGGACCTGGTGCAACCACATCAATGTAACATAACATAAACATGAAACAACTCATGTGTGTTCCAATTATAAGCTTAAAGGAACTTTTTTTGAATGCATTTTTTGAACTGAACCTTCTATAGGTGCAGTGGGGCAAAGTGAAACTTATAGTCGCGCGTGGAAGGGCAAATTGGCCTGAACGTCACGAAAAAGTGAAACGCTTCTTTCTACTCCAGTGCGACGTTTCTCCTACTCCAACCGGAATTTTTTGGATGAAAAATTTAATTTAAAATTGACAACTGACGCTGGTTAGTCTACAACCAGATCAGGCCCCATTCTAGCATCATTTAGAAAATTTACACTCTAAATTATTTGTATCAAACTTCAGCTATCATACACCCATAATTTCTTTCTAGGAGTAAACATCTATTAAAATGAATGAATAAATAAAAATAATACTTTTTTTATTTAATTAAACGAGATTTTCTTGAATTAAATTCCACATAACCATTTCCTAATCCTAAAAACAAAGTAATAATTATAATAATAAAAATCGTTAAGAAATGGAAAAAAAAGCAATTCAGAAAATCAACTGTTCCTATGAGCGAAGAAGTTTCACTTCTACCCTGAGAGTCTCACGCATATTTTTTTAGTATAATTGCGCATTATTAGGTCACTGTTCAAGAAAAAAATATGGAGGAGCAAATACTAAGCTTATTAAAACACTATACAAACGTTATGATCATCTGCACTTTTATGAGTGAAAGGACAGAAAAGAATTCTTAGTTTGGTGCTCAGATTTATAGACTGCTATTGATTACTTTCAAACTTAACAGTAGTTTGTTTTGCAGTCGAAAATTGCCTTTCTGGATATTAATTGCAGCTTTTATTTATTTATTTTATTTGCCTAATAAACATCAATGTCATGTATCGTATAGTTTGATTGTCCACTATAACAATGCGACGCTTTCATGGGCAGCAAAATCAGTACGCGTAAAGCTAGTAATGGTTTTTATTAGACAGGGGATGAATTTTAATGCCACTAATGTCCTGCATTGATGGCAATCTAATAGTGTCCATGTTTGGTTATTGCAATTAAATGCACTTACAAATGCCATACATCAAAGAGGGTCAAATATGACCTGTTATTTCCTGACCACCAGGCAAGGTTTTCTGCTATCTTGATAAACGTTCTGCTGCATGAATAAAGCAGCCGAATTTTGCTGCCTAAAGGGCTATCAGCCAGCGCACCTTATATGCAAAACCTTGATGGCTTTCAAGTAAGCGTAGAACAGGTACGGTTTTATTAGAAATTAATTACACCGTAGAGGAAGACCATTTGAATTTATAGCAAAAGTATGGGAGCAGCTGTCACGCATGCACCTTTTTACATAAATCATTAAAGGTCGTTTCACGAACGACTACCAGAAGGTGCTTTATATAATACAACATGTTGGCTATCCAATTAAGATGCCAGAGAAAGCTATAATTGCACAGTAAAAATGCACACATTAGCAACTTATAGCAAAATGTAGCTATGCATTAGCATTGAAAATGTAAAATGGAAATCACATGTGATGTTTCATTATGCAATGGTGTAGATTCTTGTTGACAAATGTATTTAGACATCGATTATATGCCATTAATAGACTTATTTCAGCCACGCTCCACTTTGATATTATATATTAACAACCTACAATATGTGCATGCATGGATGAATGCTTGCCCTATTTAACTAGATCTAATTTTTTAGAATTATGCATTTCCTACAATACTATAACTGTCAACATACGAAACCTGTCCACGTTTACTTGAATTATATGTGAAAGCTTTTTGTTTTTTATCGAAATTGACGCGTGACATATTTTAGAATGTCATAATTATGGGAGTGCCAGCTATGCACTTGATGCAAAGCCAAAGGCGTTACAGCAATGTTTTGTAAAATTGCAAGCAGATATACAAGTGACAAAATGCAGAAGCAATGAAATTTTGTTATTTTTTTAAATAAACGTGAAAATAAAGCTCTTTTCATTTTTTTGAGTAAGAAATGATCATAAACTAAGCATTCCGACAAAGGAACAAAAGTGGACTAAACAATATGCAAATCAGGGCAGTGATCAAAACCACACAAAAATCAGAATGATTTATTTCAATTTATGGAATTCTCATTTTTTGGCCTACTTTTTATGTATGAAATAAAATTTCATTGAAACATGATTTGGAGTAAATGTCATTGAAGCATCTTTCTAAGCCTCAATTTTTATTCTGAAACTCGTAATGACACTAAACTATTATAAATGTGCTTGCTCATTTTAGGTAATTGATTGCAAAGAAATAGCTATAAATAATGGAAACTTGCTCAAATATTTCCATAAATATAAGTAATTATTTTCTAAATATTTTGATTTTTGCTTATTTTCATGTATTCGTCTTCATCTTATCTGCTTTCGGATGGATATTCTCTTGTCACCACAACAATATTGGAATTTAGGAAAAACCACACAAATGCAACTTGTGCTCAAAGTCATTTCCCACACCAGGTGATTTAAAGAGTCATATGTACGTTCACAACGGATCTTGGCCATTCAAATGTCACATTTGCAACAGAGGATTCAGCAAACAAACAAATTTGAAGAATCATCTTTTCTTACACACAGGTAAGAAAATTCAATAATGTATTAATGTTAAACAAAACGGTCAAGCAAAGCTGTTGCTATGTATATTGATATGAACCATTTTTTAAAAGTGCGGTGGATTTTTCATTGTATATATGTATATACTAATTAAAAGGACATTGGACAGAACGAATTTTGTATTATTCTACATTGATGTAGATTTAGTTTTATGATGATGTTGTTATATCTCTACTAATGCGAGCATATGATGTGTTGCATTGTTCGCTACCTTCAAATGATAATCTTAGTTTTTTTTATTGAAAAATCAGCAGTACACACAATAACAATATTGGGTCATTGTTCGGGGACGTTCATATAAATAAAATTAATGAGGTCGCTTCGAGGAATGTCGTTTACGTACTACAAAGTATATATATATTATGCAAACGTTTTCTGTCATTATATTGACTCAATCATCATTTCTCAAAATGTATTACATGTGTGTACTGCTTACAAGATTCTCGAAAAACAAATAGGTGCATCTACCCAACTAAGGTTTTCAAGATTTTTATACAAGTTTTTGCGTAATACGAGAAAACGACAAAACTTACAACATAGTAAAAAATGCGGCGCCAAATTTATTTAGCATATTTTTTTTTTATCTTAAAACCAGCTAAGTTATAGAAGCAAAACTGCACGCATGTACCCCATATTTTTACGATTAGGCTGTGGTAAGTTCGGCACATAAAGTAAAACCACAATCATGCTGGCGGACTTGGGTTTTGACTTGTTGCATGAGATATTCGCTACAAGCACAACTGCATTTCACAGCAGACTATTTACATTTAGAAGGATGTCGTTAATGTTTTTTATGATAATTTGCACCTTTCTTATCGCCGTTGGATGTTGATATTTTATCTTTTGGGGTCATAGCAGGCCGAGTAATTAATTTACATGGGCAGAGAACTACGTGTAAATATACATCAGGCTCCCTCGATGTCTACCTTATAGGAAGCAACTTCTATAACGACAAGTTTCTTGGCAAGTCATGCTCAAGATTACTTTTCATAACCCTGCTCAATGAGCTAATACGTCCCACTTGCAACCCATTAACGAACCAATTAACAGGAGCTCCAAGATTATAGTCTGGACGACAATTTAATATCGCTCAAAATAGGTTGTTTTTACACAGTTGAAATTCACGATAAACACGTGCCACACGTTTTAATTTTTCACCTGAATGGCAAACCTGAAATGTGGTCCAATTTCCCCAACAGAAAATTACCACATAATTTATGTTTGACTGAAAGCTGTCCAGTTTCTTATAAGCTTGTTAATAAATTCAAAAACTAAAACATCACGTGTTCTTGGACAAGTGGAGACAATTTTCTATACTATAAAAATACAATTTTCAAATTCTGTTGACCGAATTGGCTTTTTTTTACTTCAAGGATGAATGATTGACTGGAATTTAAAACAAATGTTAAGTTGTAACCAATGGATTACTATTATGACTATTACTATATATCTGCCAAGCAGTCTTGATTTTTATGTATTAGCACAATAATAAAATACACAACAATCTGAATATGTATTGCAACACGTTTTAAGTGGATGTTGCTCTTATTTGTCGACCTACAATATTTTAATTTACTGAATTTTCGAGACATCAACAACGCTTTGAGTTATGCAAAAGGAAATCTGAATTTCATTAAACATTCTGTGAAAATCATTAATGCTGAAATATATTAAGACTAACAAACCTATGCGATCTAAAGAATCTGTTCATTTTTCCAAAACGTTTGAGCAGAAATGCTTTTAGGAATAGAGATCCTTACAGCAACATCATTACTTCCAAAATTGTTAAGCAATACCAATTTTTAGGGGGAGAAAACAGAAATGGCTAGACAGATTTCCATTCCTACAAAGTGTACAGTAATCATTGTGTGTATTCCTTGAAAGAAAATGAATAAATTAAGCAGAACTTATGCAATTATCAGACCTTATGGCATCATACACAAACTATTAGCTTCAGCCACAAATTACTTTGTACCTGATGATTCCAAAGGCAACACCACTATAAAACCATGCAACAGGAGAGTAGGAAATTATCAAGCATACACTTGAGAACATGGTATAGTGACGCCCTGGAGGTAAACGTGAGATTGTACATCAGGACATCAACATCACTCGTTGCAATAGCCAAGCAGGTGTGCCCCAACGTACTTTCGCAACTGAGTAAAATACTGAAATGGTTTTTGTCTTGGAGAGAGATCTTAATGTTTTCGGAGTTGAGGAGAAGTAGGCTGAAGCGTTTCAGGTCGCCCCATAAAGACACGAACAGCCAGATTTTCCATTGAAAACACGGAAAAGTGCCAACAGAATGGCAAAAAAAAAGAAGACTGGCTAACATATTTATTGCCCTTCGTCCACTCTTGAATGGGCCACCATCACCTGAGGCACGCATCCAAAGTGTGAACGTATTTCAAGCATGTGTTGCTTCTATATTTATTCCTGACAGGATGCATTTAGTACAGGTTTAGCGAAACACACCCATCATCCATCTCTTGCGCGGACACAGATTTTTGTGCCAAGGATTCTTGCATGGAAAAGCGCAAACACGCGTTCGGATAATACAATGGTGGGGCAAGTTCCCATGCACGTTATGCATAAAACGCAACATTTAGCCATGCGTAAGTGGCATGATCGCTTCGTTTCATCTTTAAATAAGGTTAACGAAGCGCGGGAATAAGCGTGCAAGTGTGGGGGCACACGCTCCTTTTGAAAAACTGAAAAACATAAAAGGTAAATCGTTTGCCTTTTTACGTCGGCCTGTGCATTTGAGCATATGCGATAATCGCGCGTAACTTAACTGCCTTCGCTTCAAATTTGAGATGGACAATTGAAAGTTAACTGACTCGAACGGGGGTTTTCTTTGCAGAAAACTGCAGAGGTTTTGCAAGGCGCGTGTTCCATTGTTGACGGCTTCATATGTGACTGTGCACGGTGCATTTAGTAACAGTTGTTGTGCTAGCCTGCTTCCAATTGTCGTGGACGCAGGTCTTCTGGCATCAGTGACAATCGAAATTGCGGTACGCTAGATAATTTAAACTGAATCTACAAACAAAACCTGAGAGTCAAAATTGAACATGTGGCATGTGTTCAATAAGAAAGATTAGTCAATGTCAATGAGCAAGCCCTGAAATTCGGGCAGTCATGAGATGCTCTAAGCTGGTAGTCTTTAAAGTCATAAATTATTTGGATAACCAGAGAACAATGTCCATTGGGAATTTTGGAAAACCATAGACTAACTGGGTTTATGCTTGTTCCCTTGTGGCCTATACCACTGGACAGCTAACAGATTTACAACATTGGCAGAAATTCTGCAAGGAAACCACAAAGTGCAATCATTCATATAGAAATCGTAGCTCATCATCTTGCAAGTTAGGTTAATAAAAATTAACCCCCATATCCCCATATATACCGATGTGTGGACATTACCATCGATATGCTGATAACATTCTGAAGACAAAAATAAGAATGTACAAAACATAAAGGTGAGGTCACTTCTTACAGCACACACACAAAATTGCTGGGCATAGTGTCTATATGGTAGTTGTTGGGGAGCAGTATATGATTACCAAAAGCATTGTTTACCATTCTTTTCACACAAATTGTAAGGGTCCTGGATCTCACTGGTGAATTACTACAGGACAATGCTGTCTACGAGCAGGTCATTATTGTTTATCCCCGTTTTTCAGAACGGCGAATAAATGCTATTGGGCAAATGAGAGAGATGGTGTCTTATATTTAATTTCACTCTCCAAATCTCTTTTCAATTACCTTCCATTTTGTCGCCGCGTTCAACGCGTCCTGTCTATAATGCCGATGGGGGATTTTCTGTACCCTTACACAATGGCCATTTTTTTTGGTTCCCTCGCCACATCCATTTTGGATTTCTTTTTCTACGTGTAATTAGGCTAAGGTAAGAAGCCTCGGGATATCCTAAGGGTAGCGAGAGGGCAAAATGGACAACTGCCACCACAGACATAGTTACCCAAATCATTTCAGCGACAGGAAATGTCTGATGCGTGGTCATTGTAATAACTTGGCCAAATTACCGGCCTAAGTAAGCTAGGTATGGCACGATACTTCCCTTATTACCTCTTGGCGCTGACTATGTGCATCGTGGTTCTTGAAGCGTATCCTCCGTGAATCGACCCCTTGCAAGAGGGCACTGTCTTTTGTAATAATATGAAAGGAAATTGTACATTATGATTGCGCCTATCTAAATCAGGCAATAGCTTGGCCTCAGGCTTCATTTTTGTACATAACACTACTGAACGATGAACCAGAGCCCCTTGTCTATGCCTGCTTCCAGAACAATCGTCCAAGGGGTGTAATAACTACACCAGAGTAGATTGTCTCGTTTTCCAGTTCCTTTGTGCGATTTCTTTAATGACTCAGGTGTGTTTCTCAGCAGTGAAAGTCAATATTTATGGCGGTTCAGCTCACCTTCTCCTATATCACTCTTTTTTATCTGCAACAACAAGCAGACGAACTTGTTGTGGTACTTAGCATTCGGGGCCATCATTTCCAAATTGGGAAATTGCACCAGAAATTTATTTTCACGATGTTTCCATGGAAATTCATTTCCTCGCTTACAAATGGGGAAGGAAGAGGGCCGAGTACTAAAGATGTTACTGGACTATTCCCTTATTGTTTTAGGCATTTACGACTTGGGTTGCTTTCCTAGAGAACATGCAGGCGTCATTTGTATAACAACATTTGGGCAACGTCATTGCAACAACTCGAAGCAGGTGCTATTAAAGTGAATATTTCCCAATTCACAGCACAAATGCCTGTGGTTCACTGCACGTTTATTACACTTCTATATCTTATAATGTCAAAATAGAACTAAATCACATCGTAACTAAAAGGAAAACTCACACGTTAGTCATCCGTACATTTGAAAAATGCATAATAAATTCTTGATGTGGGAATTGTAGGGCAAAATTATAACGAAATACAGCTATTAATCGCACGTGAATACGGTTATCATATATTATGTCGAGCAGTTTTGTTGAATTGTTATTAATCTAACAGCTACAAGTCAACTCCTATAATAGTAACATTCTTCAACTTACAATTATCTCTGCAGTGTTTGCCCTCACTTCACTGATTTAAGGTGGTGGAACCCTCAAAGCCCCATATGTCAAATTCCAAACGAGTGAAATAGGGTCTACATCTCTATTTTGAAATGCACATTAGTAATAAGCTTTTTTATCAATTCCTTCTCAAATAGCATTAGGTTTCCTCTTCTCCTCAATTTTGAAAAAAATCTTTAAAATTTGGGGGCAGGGGGGGGAATTTCAACATTAGAACCCGGTCACACACCTGTTACACCTGTTCATGGTTCCCTTCCTCTTTTTGTCATACCCGCCACAATTTTTAACATTATGGCTTTCCATTTAAAAGTTATTCAAGCATAAATAATGCAGGCTTTTTCAAGCTAAAGTGTTCATGAAAAAAACGAAGGTTTAAACAAATGCCGATTATTAAAGTTAAGAAAAAAATTTATATCACTAACCTACGATAGCTCATATCAAAATAATGGCAAAAAGAATTTTAGAATAAAGGTACATTTTTATTGAATTGCCGAAATTCAGCAACCTGAAGAGCGTGTACTACATTGTCAACTCTATTACGAGTTAATGTATCACTAATTGATTGTATTTACTAAGGGACCATTCAAAAAAGACGTCCTCAAGATCGGGTTGGGGGGGGGGAGAAGTCTGCTGGCATGTGGACACCATGTATACGGGGGGGGATGGAGGGGGTAGCCATTATGGACGTCCAATAGTGATGGTATTTTTCAGTTTTTGGATTATTTGTTTAATTAAGTTTTAAAGGTCAGTGAAAGGGGAATTGAACACCAGAAGAAATGTGTTCCTAATCTCAAACGTACTTGAATTTTTAAATCCTCGGGAAAGTTGGAAACTATATATATGTCTAAACTTTGCGTTAAACACCAATTTTATGCTGGAATTTCCCTTCGAAATTAGGAAATTTCGGCTAATCAGAAAAATCTGGGAAAATGTCGTGGAATTGGTAGCGAGACACCCTAATTTCCCCTAAAATGGCACTATAGAATCTAGACCTTATGTCTAAAAAGTGGCTATCTGCATTTGGCGATTCTCCACACTGAAAAGTAGTAAGGGAAATTACCTTTCTGGTGAGAGGTTCAAATTAGTGCTTTATAATTCAGCAACAGTTACATTTAACTTGAGATAATATTAGTATTTTTCAACTTGAGCACCAAAAACAGCATGATCCACGTGAAATTTATGGTGGGAAAGCCACGAAGTCGAGTCCCAATTGAAAGAAGCTTATTTTTTGCTGAAAATGTGCTGTCAAGGTGGCCATAAAGTGCTTTGCAATATTTTTCGTCCATTTTGAGTTGTCTCGGAGATGACAGTTGAATTAAGTAAATTACAAACGACTACTGGAATTTCAGTTTGTTTTGCACGTTAACCTGGCTACTGCAGTGGGAATATGAATTACTGTTAACCGTGCGTTATTTGTGCGCGCATATTTGCGTGTGCTCCACATAAAAAAATCACCATGGAAGAAATTTTTTTAAATGTAAACGGATAATCGTGCATTTCAACTTTTCAGTTTCTATATTTCATGGGGACCACCCGGAGTTTTTGAAAAAGTACAGGGTGGTAAAGGTACTTGCTTATCGCCGTAGAAGCAGCGGGAATGCTATTCATTTTCTGACATGCGTGTTGCCATACTGATCCTACCTGAATTAAAATTATATAAGGGGGACATCTGATCCGCCCCGAGGCATGGCAATTGCCGCAAAAAAAAAAAAAAAAAAAAAAAATGCAAAAATGCTCAAATGGCGTAAAAGAAATTCTAGAAAAAAAAAATCATTTTTGCATGTGTGAGGTATAGTCGTGCAGCGTTAGTTTTTATTCACGCTTTAGCAAAATATTATCCCACCACAGTATCCAATGTCCCTGTGAACTTTCATTTTACCATTTCACCCCCTTTTCCTACCGAATTTTTAAACCATCTTCCGACGCCCATTTTGCGTGGCTTCTGAGGGTGGGGTTCAAATAACTACCGTGCTGGGTGAACTCGCCAACAGGGTCCAACTAACGTAAAAAAAGGCACAAAGTATACTCACGTTTTTTTTAGCTTTGTTAATTACGTCCACTTTTATGCATGTATGTGGGTGGCTTAGTAGATGAGTCTGTCGAGATTATGAGCGTTTTGGACAGGCGAAATCCATAGCCTTTTACGGAAATGAATGATTAGGATTTAAAACGGTCAAAAAAACACAGACTATTGTTCTTGTTGAAATTGGTTTGCAGCACTTGCAACTCATTTTCTGATAAATTCTTTCTTGATTGTTCTACATGTGTGTTAAAAAGAGTATTAAAACCATTTAGGTTTTTTTAGTTTTCTCGGGCGAAATAGGGTTGCTAATTTGTAAGCTTCTGACATGCGCGAGATAATTTAAACAAAAAAAAATGTGGTTAGTCAAAACAGCAAAATTCTTTCATTTTGCATTGATTGTGTGATTTTCAATTTGCATGATTTACAACAAAACAGAAGAGAAAATGATGGTTGGGATCAAAGGTTTTTTTTTTTAAACGTGCAACCCAATTCAACCTTGGTACAAGGCGTGTGGAACACAGGGCGACAACCGTTGGACACGTTTACATGGTAGTCCAGATATTAATGACGTATCAAAAAACATATCAGATATGTCACCTTGGCTGCCATCTTGGTTTCAACACGCCTTGCTCCAAGGACGTGTATTGGAAAGACGTTCCAAAATAAGCACTTTTCACCGCCCTTTTCAGTCACTGACAAGACTGCTTAAATTATTGAATGTCCAGTCAAAAAGCTGGTTAATCCATACAGGTAGCAACTAGATTTTTGTGTGCATAGTTGGCAAAAAGATGGACACCGGACTAATGTAATATATTGAAGCTCACTCAATTGTTAGAATTTTGACTTTAAGAATTAAAAATGACGTTATGGCTATTAAAGACATTTAATAGGTGTAAAATTTTGATATTTACATATACATATTTACAAAATGGCGGCTGAAACAAACCCGGAGGGCAAACGTTTTTGCATATGTTTGTAAATGCGTGTATTTACGTACATGTACGTCTTGGTGGAGACCAAGCTTTACAGTCATACAAAAAAAGATTACATAAATAAAAATAAAAATTGTTTAAAATAACTTTATAAATCAGCAAGGTACTGATCGTGTCATTTTTCACGTTCAAATAGTAGATTTTTTAAAATTATTATTTGAATTTGTGCACTCACAACTTGCCTATCTCATGCTGCCACCGGCTGGCAGCGTGTGCAAAATAACGGACATTTTTCAAACTTGTATATAAATTTTTTTAAATCTACCATTTCAAAGTGAAAAACAACAATAAGAGGCCCTTGCTGATCCATCAAGCCACCCCAAACAGATCTCGCCTCCACCCAAACCTCCCTCATTCAACTGTGAGTATCTTCGCAAGCACGACCCATTAAAAACGAAAGGGTTGTGATCTCTCTTAAGGTGTTCAAAACTATAACGATTCTAAAATTGCAGCACAAGCTAATCAATTTCTACAGGTGACCAACTTTTTTGACATTAAGAAACTGTTAAGAACCGAACGGCATTCTATCATCTATAAAAATTCATGTTTCATCTCTTGTAAAGAGTAATAACATGTGGAGGAATACCAGTACATAAGTTAAGCTACTGTAAAACAGCAAATTTAATTTGTCATAATGATAACGTTTATTTTTACAAGGTTTCATCCTTGCTTGTGTCCCGTTTCATTCACCTCAAAATTCGAATTTCTTGAGATTTCGAGGTCAATCTTGAGTTTACTCCCCTGTTAAGTCACTACACTTTCCTCTTAAAGTCCCCCTGACCTTTAATACAGTAAAAGTAATGGGTCTTGTATCTCTCAATTTCACACAATGGAAAAAGCATTCTTCCAAGGTCTTTATTAAACATCAGAGGTTCTCAGGAGTCGGGAGACTTGCGTGCAATCCAAAACTTTTAACTGGAATTTCAATGAGACCCATATGAAACCAGCAAGACGCTTCCAAACGCACCTAGATGCGAAAACAGTTTGGTTCCCTGATACTTTGACCTGCGTTAAAAGTGAAGTCTGAAATCTCGGTATAGACGGCTGTTCAGAAAGGCTCGCGTGTAACATTTAGTGACCTCTTGCATCCGCTGTTTTAGAATTGCCTCATAAACACTTCTACAAATACCACCTTTTGTGGTCAGGCCAATAGGTAGTCCCTGCATGCATATCTTCGCGTAGATCATTGTTTCCCCCTCCTACCACTTTCTGATCTTCATATTGTGCTACTAGCCTACAAAGTTATTTTGCATTTTTTTAGATTTCTTTTTAATAATATTTTCACTCACGCAAACTTGAGGGAGTTTGCATTGGCACCTTTTGGGTCTTGGAGGAATAATGTATGGCTGCAATTTACTGGGAATTACTGGGCAGGCAAAATCCTAACTTAAAATCTCAAAAAGCAATTTCTAGAACACATATCGTTAAACATCAACGAAACATACTGTAAGTATTCAAAAGTATAAAACTTCTGAATGTTTAAGTGAGGTTAGTTTTCGAATAGATCATAAAAACATAATCATAAGTAATTTTGTCACAGAAAAAATCGTCAAGTAACTTCTACAGAATTTAGATTGTGTATCGAAAACACAACGTGTGACAAGAAAATAAGTAGTTACATTTAGCAGTTTGCAAAATTTCGAAGCAAATGTCATAGTATTTAAGCATATCAAAGACATGGAAAGTTTAATCAACTTTTATTGTAAAGAATATGCTGAAATCTGAAAATCTACAAATTTTATATGTTACTCAAATATTACTTAAATTATTAGAACTACACGTGCAGTATTCCCGTATACTGTTCAGCAAACTAGATCATTCGCAGCGTGAATTTCAAATTAAGTTGAAATATTCACAAATGTACTTTATGAACTTGCACCACAGTTCTACCCAGGTGTACACGCACAAGTGAAATACGTGGTATGCACTTGTAAACACGCCCTTATACAGACAAATTCTGCGCCAATTTCTTTTCCTCGTTCCTCCCAAATTCATAGAGCATCGACTATATACCCAAAAAAACACGTCTCTATATATGTACAGCCTAGGCGGGTATATTTTACATGGACAGTACTGTAAAATCTGATAACAGTTTTCATTAGCATGCGTGTGAAATAGTATTGTATATTACAAGAATAGTGACAATTTGAAAATGTTTTATTCCCACACATTATTTCGAAATACTTTGCTGATTAACCTGGCGGCCAAAACACAACTCCACTCACGCATAAACATACCAAAATCAAAAGTTGAAATCTTTCAATTAGAAATTACATTACATTTACTTTTTTTTTATGGAAGTTTGCATTATGCTTGCATCTATATATACGAGTTGAACTTGGAACCTCCCTTTTTAATGTAATTTTCAACGCATGTCCTCGTATAATGAAATGTTTGAAAATCAAAATTCAGCATGGCTTTCACGTATACAGGCCTACGGTTTGGCATTTCTAAAATGAAAATTCCTCGATATCACAAAAAAAACTTGTTTATTGTAAAAAGGCAATGTTTCGAATATATTTTTAAATATAGTTTATATTAGTATCGATTATTCGCTATGAACAAAACGAAACTAGTATTACATGTACCCGGTATTTCATATATTCCTGAAACATTCAGCCTCGCCCAATGTTTTTTTCTCAAAATAGCTGATTTGTTAACCTTTCAAAATTATTCTATAAACTGCATTAGACCTAAATAGGTAATGAAATTCCAATAGTTTTAATAAATAGCAGCCTAAAACCGGTTGCATTGCCAATAAAATAAACCAATTGCTTTGAAACTTTGCTTAATTTCTCTATTAATTCAAAGCAACGAGTAGGCTTGAATAAATAACATATACATGTGAATAAGTTCACAAATTTGTTTCCCCCTCTTTATCAACTTAACCCTTTCGGACCTAGAAGTGAAATAGTCACTACAGACGTATGAGGAATCTCCTGAAATTATTACATTGGGCACGTCCCCCCCGCCATATCATATTGCATTTTTTGCTGACTGTAGGGTACTGAGTTGAATTGAACTAATATTATTACTTTGTACAAGTTTACAACGCAGTACCAAAAACCCCAAAAACTTCATGTTTAATTCTATTTATCACTGCAAACTTCCATCACCGCAAAGTGTGAATTAGATTTATTTCGTCAACCTCCCACTGGCGAAACCCGCACCATGCACCAAGTGCAATTAATATCAGCGTTTTACCGATTCTTTCAATCAGAAACCGGGTTGGACACAATAATATAGCATTTCATGCACTACGGCTTTTGATTTCAAGATTTCAACGCGGCAACTATAACTTTATGCGAAATGTGTATTGGCACAGGTGTTGATATTAAGGTCACTTAAGTAGAAAAATTAAATATAAAAAAAACACATTCGACCAGGCCTCTATAGCTGGCTATACCTTTTATATTAAACTATTTCTTGGGCAAATGAAGGCCTTGAAACAATATCAAGATTGTGCCCCGATAAGAGCATAAACTCTGTCTCGAAAAAAAAGTGCGTAGGCAGCGTGTATGGGCTACCTAGATGGAGAGAAATTAATTGCCCTTGTATACATGGTGATATATCTGCAGTCATAATCTAAGGCATCGTGCAATCATTTAGTTCTATAGCACTGAAAGAATAATCACTTATTTCAGAAAAAACTAGTTCAGTTTAACCTCTATCCATCGCACACAACACGCGTGCACCTATATATAATCGAGTCGCATTAAACGCCATAACAAGCAGCAACATTTCAGCAAATTCAGTAAACAAATAATTGCTAATTTCTTTAATCGCGTTTCACTAACCCAAATGTCTCGTTTGCAGCGATATGGTTGTGGAAGCGTGCAGGCGTATTCAGATTATGTTCAAAGGTGGCAAACACCTGTTCAACACAAACCTAAAGAAATTCAGGCTTTTAACGTCACGAAATGGTAAAAGTAGCTGCCAGGTCCTACCATTCAATAGCAAACCAACGAGTCTATATCTGTATTTTTTACACGATATATTACTTTATACGCGTGATAAAGCAGCCCGATAACCTTGCTTTTGTTGCTGTGACCTAGGAACGGCGAAATTGGAGCACGGGTAAATTTTAAAGTGCATTTTGGGCTTATAATTTCAAAGCTTTATATATGTTTTACCTGCATATAACGACGTAATTTGCAAATAAAAAATAGCGTAAAGGGAAAGGCAAATTGATGGCGGTGGTAATAGGGTTATAATTACGAGAGGGTTCAAAAAGCAGGGGCTACTTTCTGGTAGCTTGCTCTGGTCTTCGGTATATAAGGTGGGTCAGATGAGGAAACCTTTATAAAAGGTAACTAACTGAATTGAATTCGTGTGGGAGCTACTGTTAAAATGCCACCGCCATCTGTCATTTTTTGTTACCTTCACTCCGTTCCTTACCGTATTATGGGAACTGCCAATCCTAATGATAACGTTACAAAACGTTTTACCTGGTAGCCCAATCTTGATAACCTTTTTGTATGGGAGTGCAGATCCCATTTTTCCCACAGGATGCCCGTACCTTTTTCTCCAAATTAGCCACGTGAAAGGTCACGATTCTTTCGGCCAAAAAAATAATAAGAGCCAAAGCAATGGAAGACCATTTATCTTTTTAGGTACATTGTGTACAGTGCATGGCATAACAAGATGAGTAGATAAAGGCTGTGAAACGCAATGAAGCAAGGGCTTACCTATCTTTCATCAGCTGCTCTTAAAAGCTTATTTGGTCTCAGGACCCTTTCACTTTTATTAATCGAGGATCCCTTTAGGGCCCATTCAAAAAGGACGTCCCCGAAATTTTTCCAAAATTTTACTACCCCTACCCTTGTCCACATGGTGTCCATTTTAGTTCCCCTATCCCACTCATGGACGTCCTTAATTTTTTTGAAAAGTAGGGTGTCCAGAAAATGTTTTGTACGTTCAAAGGCCCAACCTACAAATTTCAAAGCACCCACCTCGCTATCAATTCCACGACATTTTTTCCAGATTTTTCTGATTTATTAAAATTTACTCACCTCGAATGGAAATTCCAGCATTATATTGGTGTTTAACACAAAGTAAGGCATAATTCCAGACTTTCCTTGAGTTTTTGAAATTCAAGTACATTTGGGACTTCACATTCCCCTTTCACAGACCTTTAAAACCCAATTAGAAAAACCAAAAACAGAAAAATACCATCATTAGTGGGCGTCCATAATGGCTTTCCCACTGTCCACATGGTGTCCACATACCAGTAGATCCACCCCCTCTTGAGGACGTCCTTTTTGAATGTCCCCTTATAGGTTGTTGCTATTATTTTTATAAATTACTCAGGCAACACAAAACAAAGTTAGTAACTAACTATAGTTCAAATCTAGTGAAATTTCAATTACTTTCAAAATTGGTCATTTGCACAAAATATTTATTAATGTCACATGGGAGTATTTTACAGTCCAAATGTTATTGAAATTCGTATAAACATTACTCATTCATGCAAAAGTAAATCCCTTCACCTTTCTGATAGGAGGAATATCCCAATTTTAGCAGACATTTGAATATTAGAATTTGCAACAAAGACAACTTTTGCAGTCCCAAAAGAATCCAGCGAATTTTCAAAAATAAGTTAAGTACTCTGGTTCCTCAGTGTCTGCTTCCCTTAGGAGAAGAAAACTTGAAATGTAATTCACGATTGCAAATTACAAATGGAGAGCGTATACTTGTGAATCTAAAAACGTATGACTGGACACAAAAGAAGGAAGAAAAAAAACAACAACCGCTAATGAAATCTCCTCTCATTCAGACAAATTACAGTGAAAAACACATCCAATCTGTCAATGTCTCGAAAGCATAACCTTGCAGCGAAAACACGCCGTGTGTACGCTACTGTTTACCAGTAAGAGTTTATTATGGTGTACACACCTTTTTGCAAAATACATTGCTGCAACTATCATGAGGTAGTACGGTGGTATGCTCCATAATTAGGGACCTGTCGCAGTTGACTGATTGGTCTGCATGCACTACTCAAGTGGCACATTTTCCAAATGACGGATTTTGGGAATGGTCCTTGAAGGCAACCAAATTCGGATATTTTCATTAGCAGATTTCTGAAGCTCTCGCCTTTAGCTAGGATTAAAAAAGCTTCATCTGTAGTCGACCAATTGTGACAGGTAAATACTATGCGGGCTGCAATGTTTCAAAGGAGAAAAAAAATAGTTTTTACTGTTGTGAAGGCTAATTGACGGATTCGATTTGAAAGTTGAATGACAAATAACATGTGGTTGGAAATTATTAGGCGCTTAATTGCCACTTAATCCAGTGATCATTCAGTGACACAAACAAGAGGAAAGTTACTTGCGTGCCACACGTTACGTTTTTTTCCTTCATTAACAATCACAAGGTCTTTAAAAACTTAACTTACAAACCAAACCTAATGTACTTTTGCAAGAGTTGCAATCTTAATTGTTGTTTATGAACATTAATATAGACTGATTATCTATGGAAAATAACTAACATACACTAGGGAGCCAAAAAATACAACTCGAGTACCCCCATCAAGTATTACAACTGCAGAAACTACAATAGAAACATGTCACCAAGTGGGCGTTTGAATGGAAGTGTCGAGAAGTACAAGACAGTAGTCTTGCTAATTAAGAGTACTGTTCTTACGAACAATATGACCATTGAACACTAACAGGTGCTACAGCGATGGTTATCAAAAATCGACATCTCAGAGGCCAGATGTGTTATTACAATTTCATCCTTCAGAATAAGCAACCTTAAATTTACATTCATCGTACCATTACCATGTTCTAGCAAAGTCACTGGGTGTGACAAGGACAATATTTTAAATGTACGACCAAAAGATTCTTCACACTTTGATGGGCGTAGTTGCAGGCTTGTTTCGACTAGCCCACAGCAATTTCATAAACCAACATATTTGGTAGTGGAATTTGGGTTTACAGACGCTGCATGGTCTTTCCAACTTCCCCGATCAATAATCGAAATCCTAAATAGTTCCCTAGTGGGACTAAGCCACGAAGCTCTTATATCTCAGGAAAAAAATGCTAAGTCTTATTTACGTTGGTACCAGTTTACGCTGCAAATGCTTGCATAACACAAAGGTTAAAAAAAGGAGTTCAGGGCTGTGTTATTAGAAATATTCTTGCGGTTTTGGCGTACATGTTATTTTTTCTTTTTTGAATATATCAAATTCGCATTATGGGGAAGCGAAAGGAAGGGGGAGGAAGCTTGTCGGAGAACATATACTGAATTACGAGCAACATGGACATGAAAGGCTGCGAAGTACAGCCGTGGGATTGGAATGTAATTCGGGATGCATTTTTTTACCTTTTCTAGAAATATATAGCAATACCTGACTGGCATTTGGATTTCAATTCGCCCAAAAAGATTTCTTATGGAAAGTTTTCCTTTCTTAAGATGGACTTGATCAAGAACAGTGCGGGTTTCATGAGAGACAGACCATGCTACACTCCAATGACCCGCATGCCCTCTTAATTCCACCTACTCTTAAATTGAGTGCACCACGTCCAAGAGCGTGACAAAATTATTAATGCGGAATTAAGAAGGGATTTAGTACATATACAGACTATAGTAGGTACCCATCATCCACCTCACCCATCTTTTGAAAGCTTGCAACAGACAAGTTGCACTTATGAATCTAACCGACACCTCGAAACTACTTGAGGATTAATTTGACATCGAAATAAACCCAAAATAGTGACTATCTTTATAAGCTGACCGAGTAACTTGTGTGGAAACTGCACACATTGCTCATCTGTACAATTCTGTGCAGTTATCCAATGGCAAGCTTCTCTGTGTTTAGGTTCCAGAGAGAGTAAGCAGGAACTCGGGGTCAGCAAACAGTCATGTCATCAATTACTCATTTTCGCTGCTCCGAGGAAATAACGAAACATTAGCTGTGAACTATGCACGATTACCCAATGGCGTGGGCTTGTTGATGGTAAAGGACGATACGGTACAAGGTGGGCGATTTGGAAGAGTCAAGGGTGGAGTTCACTGACTGTTTGGTGCATTACTTGCGCCATAACCATATATCATAATGCCATGCAACACGAAAGGAAAAAACTAATTCCCCTAAAATACAACCAAGGTCGCTTAATACACGTATCTTATGACTTGTAATTTTCATTTCTTAAACAACTTTCCTGCTTAAAATTTTAAAAAAAACCTCAAGAGATGGCTTGTCACAATAAGCGGAATAGCGACGTGTTAGTTTTCAGTTCCTGTTGTTGTTGTTTTTTTCAGTGATAGGAAACTGTTTTTGGACGATGTCTCCATTTTTCTCTCACCAATGTCAAGTGCCTTGCCAATTGTCTATATGGCAGACAAGTGAGACGAAGTATTAATTGATCATATGCATACAATGCCATTTAATTTGACAATTTTTCTAAAGTTTTTGCACAACGTTCCAAACTGCACAAACTGGTAATATCATAACTGACTTGCATTGTTCATAACAATGGCTTTTGAAAAATTATGCTTTGATATTGTTTTATTTGTAATTACCAACTTTAATTCAAAACAATGTAAGGGGCTTCATGTGGGGAGGGGAGGGGAATGCCATTATGGATGTCCACTAATGATGGTATTTTTCAATTTTTGGTTTTTCTGTTTAATTGAGTTTTAAACGTCAGTGAAAGGGGAATGTGAAAAGTGTCCTCAGTCCCAAATGTACTTGAATTTAAAAAACCTAGGGAAAGTCGGGAATTATGTATTACTTTGTGTTAAACACCAAATTTTACGCTGGAGTTTTCCTTCGAGGTCATAAAAATTCAGTAATTCAGAAAAATCTGAAAAAATGTCGTGGAATTGGCAGTGAAATTTGTAGAATGTTCCTACAAATTTTCTGGACACCATATTTTTCAAAATAGCTAAAGATGATGCTATTTCGCTTGTTGGTAATCAGTCTAGGATTTAATCCACGAGGTAACCCCACCTATAGTCACCCATCAGCAGTTAGTGAAACTAAAGCATGAAAGCCGATGCATCTTATGCGCACAATTTCACATAGTCCACATCCCATCATCAAAATCAAAACCATAAAAATTAATAGCTAGCTTCCTTTTACTTTAATTAATAGTTTTTCCTATAAGTATACATGCCACTGACATGCGGTTGAACAACCTTACCTCACAGTGTGAATTGGTAAAGCATGTTCACAATTAACTATACACAAAATACATATCGAGCCCCAAAGTAGCCAGTTATAACAGCCGTCCCTGATTAAACAACTTATAGCCATTGCCTTTCGCATTATCTCGGTTAATTAAGGCTAAATTGCAATTCACCTTTCATCAGTGTCATAGGTGTGCACGCACGAGTCTTTCATACAAATCCAAAGCACAAAGGCACGTTTTGTCTACCTTAAGGGAGTGAAAAGCTATTGTTGGTTTTAGCGCAAAACCAACAAGAATGAGTTTTAACCATAGCATTCTTACTAATATAAAAGCATCCCAAATCGTGTAGCTCTTAATTTGGCCAAAGGTAAATGAAAATTGCATCTAAAGAGAAAATACTGCTTACTTTTTTTATATTAGCGGCGGCACTGCTGGCATGTGGTGTGAAGAGATAATTAAAAAATGCTACCCTTGATGAGGACTAGGCCTACTCTCAATTTTCATTAATAATTAAAAAAAAGTGTGTGTTAGCATCTGATTACTTCCTGAAAAAAAAAAAAAAACCCGCTTTATTACGGTTGCCTTTGTTACCACATTTCTGAGTTAACCAAATGAACTAATTTTTCTTTTTGTCCTACTTAAACACCTCTTGTGTTAATGACGCATTAATCTTAATTCCCTAAATTCTCATTAGAGAACATGAATGTGTTAAGCAGGGATAAAATTATGATGGTTATCCCGTTCCAGTTGTGCATGCAAGGATTGGACCACACTAAACAGTTTGAAATTTGTGTTTAAAAGGTTTATTTGAAGATGTCTTAGCTGATCTCAACAAAATTGTTAGGAATGAAAATATGAAAAATTATTTCAGACCTGATCAACTTTACCACTTTACCATATTGTGAAGCCTGCGTTTTTTACAGGATACCAAATACTGTCAACTGATTTTCTTCTTTTTTCTGTATTTTTAGGTGACAAACCTCATGCTTGTGAATTATGCAATAAAAGATTTGCTCTGGCCTGCAATCTAAGGGCACATATTAAGACACATGAGGGTGAGTACATATTTCTATGACCTCATAATAATTTTGCTCATACTATTTCGCAATAGTCAACTATGATGATTTCTTAATATAAAGTTATTTGAAAAAAATCACATCATGCTAAGATTAATGTTCTGAAATGGTTGCATGTCCTGATGAGGATGATCCGCAGAAACTTTACCTTCAATTGCCCTGAAAGCATCCCATGGGTTATTACGCACGTGTACCATATAATTACCACAACGCTAATTATCATTCAAGTTAAAAAATCAGCCGTGTGTCCAACTAAAAGCATTTGCCATTTGCAACTTTCAAAATCATGTAATTTTAATTTTTTTTTAAAACGTTAGGGGACATTTGAAATACAGGCATTATTGCGTCCAACACTGGCGCATAATTCGTCATTATAAGCTTAGAGCCATGATATTATAATTCGTTAAGCAGTTTTGAATTGCATGCTGTGTACAAGTATTCAAAATAAAATATTCCCCAAAATTCACCATTCTGAATAGCAATTTAAATTACGATTTATGCATCGAAACTACGTGAATTTCCTTAATTGTGTCCCATTTTGCTACATTTAAATTCACTGCCACATACCACAAATTAAACTAGTTTTCCAAAAAAATACATTCGGTTGCCCTAATCCAAATAAACGTTAAAAGTTAATTGCCAAAACAGATTAATTTTCCTAATCAGATATTTAATGGAGAAAGGCCAAACGTATATAATTGCTATAAATGCATTATTGATTTTTTCGAAGCTGTTTGGATTGAGATAAGCTTAAAGTACAAACTGTTGAAAAAAAACTTTTTAAAAAAACACGACAAATGTAGAAAATTCACTATTTGAGTTTGGGTAGAGTCCCTTAAAATTCCACCTGCGCACTTATTGGCTGACAATCGGCGTGCAGACTCAATGATTGTTTAAGGGTCTTTTTAGTTTGCAGTCGTAAAAGTTGAGGTCAATTTCTCATTATTCGTTATCTGTTTCCTTTCTTTTTGCTAATACAGGCGATCCCCAAGAAGAATGCGTCAAATGTGGGAAAATCTTTTTGGCTTCCAGCAACATGTTAGTCCATGGTTATTGCCATACGTGCTACCATCACAGCCAGGGCATTCCTTTAATCAGCAAAAAAGATGGAGAACTGTCCAGCAAGGAAAGCGACTGCGAAGATGAAGAAGGAAGTTCATAACTTAACTATACTGATAAACTATTCATTATTCACCATGCAGACGACATGTGCATCACAACACTGCAGTATTTGGTCATCGTGAATATTTGGCCGCGTGTGCAATAAATACCCTTACTGGTTTTGCTATCACTCACACTGTATCTGATAGACTTATCGACATTTTTTTCATTGATTTCGTGTATTTTATATTTAAAAGCTTGTGTTTATCTTAATCGTTTTATATATTTTCGATCGTTGGACCTTTTCAAAAATATATACCTGGGATTCTGCTAGTTTTAGCTTGCTTTAAAATATGTGCGCATTTTAAAAGAGTTCTACTTGTATGTATACGAGTCATGACATACTGGGTTTACATATACACTTACAGAAAACATATTTTAAAAAGGGCGATGTGAATTACACCCAAGTTCACTCAAGAAAGCTCACTTAAGAACACATTAAATGCTTTCAGTAGATATTAAAGATTTGTAGCATTATTTTCTTTCATACTGCAATATTGCAAAGAAAACATTATTTTATTTAGTAACCAAATATCTCCAATCCAATAATCTTCCAAATTTTAACCTAATTGCTTCGTTTAATTTCAAAACATCAAAATTTAAAATTGATTCCTTTTCCCAACAATATATTTCTATCAATGCGACATGTTGAAATATTTTTGCATTTTGAATAATGAAGCATTTTAATATGGTGCAAAATTAATACGGCATTACATGAAACCTTAAAAATTCGTATAAATTCATCCATTCTAAGCACCTGATATTAACATACAAACACTAAATTTGCCCATAGTTCTCTTATAACATGCTCACACGTGTATATACGATATGACCAAACTGATTTGGATATTGTTTATCTTGATCTCATATAAAGTTTATGGTTTGTACAAAATTACTCGTACCACAAGAACAAAGAAGCCGACGTCCAAACCATTGCAAACATAAATCCTTACAAAAAACTGTACATTATATTTGACTATATCGTATTGTCTATTTTTTTGTCGAAAATTTTACTTTCATGTACGATGGACTAAGTTGCCATGCATAGAACAATTATACCACATTAACTCAAAATTCATTGGTGTTGTCGAAAAAAATGGCATTTATGTTCAAATATAATAATGAAGATAAGTAAAAAAAAATTGAAACTATCGCATTTTGCATAGTTTGCCATTTTTATCCATTGTTTAATTTATCCATATGTTAGTGGACTGTATGTAACTTTGTATTTCTCTGGTTTATGCACCGTTTACTTTATTTGAAAATCCTCATTTGCTGCAGATGTGTGTAGGGCATTTAACAAATAATGCTACTTTAAATTTTTATCCAAACTCGTGTACATATTAGTTGATATATTTGTGAATACGATAGATATAATAGTATTAATAAGTGCTCAATTATGGGATCAGGACGTCTAGTCACAACTTTCTAATATTTTTCTAAATAAACTTGTTTTAATATATCTCTGGTTGTTGTTTTACTTCTACAAAACCTGGTCTGAAAACTTAATAAATCAATAATGACCTGTTAGGCATAAATGTTGCAATTATTCACAGATTATAGGCAGTGCAATGTAGGCACAGCTTTAAAATAAAGCTATTTGCTTCAGGATATTTTACAAGGCTAAACGACTCGTATAAGATTTTACGTTGACTCATGTAACATGCAATTAAATGTCTAGTTAATTACAAATTAAAAGTTATCTTCGTATACTAAACAAGTGTGGGTAGAAAGCATGCATAACAAGTATTGATTATTATCTTTTCCCATTTTGGGTTACTTAGCCAAATAACGTAACGTTAGTTTTGACTAACATTTATTACTTAGCGATCATTAAAATCAACACTTTTTCTACGTATTGGTCATACCAAAAGCAGCGCATACTGAACAAGGTGAAGGTTATGGCGTTAGTCATGTTAAAACTGATGAAATATCTATTATTAAATTAACTAGTTCGTGATCCAATATGGGGAAACATGTTTTCTGATTCTGAATTCAGAGCCCATTGTGCATCCACAAACAAACCAATGATATCATGCAAAGGTGAATCAGAATTTGCAGATAAGTATCGTGAGCTTAAGGGCTCATCCATAAACTACGTAGCCAGTTTAGGGGAGGGGGGGGGGGGGGTTGGATACT